>BNCR01000118.1:0-99693 GCA_014656515.1 Oryzias celebensis | reverse complement strand
GCAAATTTGGCTTTTAGCTAACATTTCAGCGATATGCTAGGTGTTTGAGCTAATTTGGCCATTACCAAGGTTTTTCAAGCTAATTTTGTCTTTAGCTAATATTTCAGCAATATGCTAGCTGTTGGAGCTAATTTGGTATCTACCAAGGTTTTTCAAGCTAATTTTGCCTTTTGCTAACATTTCAGCAATTTGCTAGCTGTCTGAGCTAAATTGGCATTCACCAAGATTTTTCAAGCTAATTTGGCTTTTAGCTAACATTTCAGCAATACGCTAGCTGTTTGAGCTAATTTGGCATTTACCGAGGTTTTTCAAGCTAATTTTGCCTTAAGATAACATTTCAGCAATATGATAACTGAGCTAATTTGGCATCTACCAAAAATTTTCAAGCTAATTTGACTTTTAGCTAACATTTCAGAAATATGCTAGCTGTTTGAGCTACTTTGGCATCTACCAAGGTTTCTCAAGCTAATTTTTGCCTTTAGCTAACATTTCAGCAATTTGCTGGTTGATTGAGCTAATTTGGCAACTAGCAAGGTTTTTCAAGCTAATTTGGCTTTTAGCAACATTTCAGCAAAATGCAAACAGTGTACTGGGTAATTAAATAAACTTTAGCAATTTATTAAAAATTGTTTTCATTTTAAAACATTTCAGCCTTTTCTGCTAAAAGTTATACAATTATGCATATAAAAGCAACCACCTTCTGCAATTCTGCAATCAAACGTATTTCCGCAGGAAATGCAATTTTCTAGTTATTCTTAATCTTCCGTACGTTTTCGGTCATCCATATCTCCCGCATGCTTCATGCGATTTCTGCCATTTACGCATCAAAATGTTCAGCCTGTTTAGGACATTATTGCTCTCTTTTAAAATTTCTTCTGCAACTTATGGTTTTTATGCAATTCAACAAAATTGCCGCAATTTTTCCCATAGGAATACATGGGGAAGGCTCTTTTGCAGCTTCAAACTTTCTGCATTCCTAACTTCTGCATACATTATGCTATTTTAAAAATGTAAACATGCATTTGTTCTGCATTTTTTGCACTTTTTGGCAGTTTTTAAACAATTCTGCAATTATTTATAGTTTTTGAAATTTTTAAAGTTTTTGAATTTCAAAATATAATGGAAGTCAATGGGAAGTCCGCTTTTTGAATCCGTTTTTGCACTGTTTTTGAAATGTATCTCCTCCTACAATTTTTCAGCTAGAGACACCATTTAAACTTTAAAATGTAGTGAAAGGTTTGGAGATTACATGCATTACTTTTATTTTGGATATGTCTTGTAGTTTTTGAACTACAGCTGTTTGAAATGAGGCAATTTGGTACATTTTGCCCGATTTTAGGAGAATCTAGAGTGTGTGACGTCATCACCTAGAGTGGGGAGACCAGGTTTTTTAAGAAAAAAAAAATGGATAAATCGCTGTAACTCGGCCACCGTTTGTCGCAGTGACATGATTTTTTCATCAAAACGTAGGAAAATCCCTCTAGATGCATAAAATCTAACTCTCAAAGCTGTAGGGCAAATACTTTTGCCCCCACAGCCCCTAGACTGACAGTAAGTACCCCAATTTCTCCTATACCTGCCAATGTTAAATTTTCCAGCTGGTTCGAACACTAACTCTGTTTTTAACTTGCGATTATGTAAACATGCTTTGACCTACAGGCATGAATCTTTTACACATTGTAGCCCAAAGCCTCGTGATTCTTACAAGGGTTCAACTTTTCTGATAAGTGAAAGACTTTTGAAGATATGAACATTTGTTTGGAGGTAGTGACCTCCATTGAAATACATTGAAGCGTCAGCTCAGTGATTCTGCTGTCTCATTAGGCAGAGGACATGCAGCTGCGCGGCCAATGTTTGTAAACATCTGCCTGTCAGACCCTTTGATGTCTTCCTGACTCATTCTAACAGTGACAATTGAAGAATCTCATTGATTCATTCACATTTACACACATTTATCATTCCAACAAGGTTTTTAGGTACATTTTTGCCTGTCTTTCAACATTTTAGACTTAACTACATGTTATACAGTAAA
This sequence comes from Oryzias celebensis, assembly GCA_014656515.1. Classification (NCBI taxonomy): domain Eukaryota; kingdom Metazoa; phylum Chordata; class Actinopteri; order Beloniformes; family Adrianichthyidae; genus Oryzias; species Oryzias celebensis. Next base: position 97,661 of record BNCR01000118.1, on the reverse strand, counting down.
TTGACCTTTTGCCATCATTTTTAATGGCTTCAAGACTTTTTCATACAGCAAATTTGGCATGCACTTTTCAAGCTAATTTGGCTTTTAGCTAACATTTCAGCAATATGCTAGGTGTTTGGGCTATTTTGGCATCTACCAAGGTTTTTCAAGCTAATTTGGCTTTTAGCTAACATTTCAGCAATATGTTAACTGTTTGAGCTAATTTAACACCTAATAAGGTTTTTCAAGCTAATTTGGCTTTAGCTAACATTTCAGCAATATGTTAACTGTTTGAGCTAATTTAACACCTAATAAGGTTTTTCTAGCTAATTTGGCTTTTAGCTAACATTTCAGCAATGTGCTAGCTGTCTGAGCTAATTTGGCCATTACCAAGGTTTTTCAAGCTAATTTTGCCTTTAGCTAATATTTCAGCAATATGCTAGGTGTTTGAGCTAATTTAGCACCAAATATGGTTTTTCAAGCTAATTTGGCTTTTAGCTAACATTTAAACAATATGCTAACTGTTTCAGCTAATTTAGCACCTAATAAGGTTTTTCAAGCTAATTTGGCTTTTAGCTAACATTTCAGCAATATGCTAGGTGTTTGAGCTAATTTAGCACCAAATAGGGTTTTTCAAGCTCATTTGGCTTTTAGCTAACATTTCAGCAATATGCTAGGTGTTTGAGCTAATTTAACACCTAATAAGGTTTTTCAAGCTAATTTGGCTTTAGCTAACATTTCAGAAATATGCTAGCTGTTTGAGCTAATTTGGTATCTACCAAGGTTTCTCAAGCTAATTTTGCCTTTCGCTAACATTTCAGCAATTTGCTGGTTGATTGAGCTAATTTGGCAACTACCAAGGTTTTTCAATCTAATTTTGCCTTTAGCTAATATTTCAGCAATATGGTATCTGTTGGAGCTAATTTGGCATCTACCAAGGATTTTCAAGCTAATTTGACTTTTAGCTAACATTTCAGCAATGTGCTAAATGTTTTAGCAAATTTGGCTTCTACCAAGGTTTTTTCAACTCATTTGGCTGTTAGCTAACATTTCAGCAATATGCTAGCTGTTTGAGGTAAAATTTAGCACCAAAAAAGATTTTTCAAGCTAATTTGGCTTTTAGCTAACATTTCAGCAATATGCTAGGTGTTTGAGCTAATTTAGCACCTAATAAGGTTTTTCAAGCTAATTTGGCTTTTAGCTAACATTTCAGCAATATGCTAGCTGTTTGAGCTAATTTAGCACCCAAATATGGTTTTTTCAAGCTCATTTGGCTTTTAGCTAACATTTCAACAATATGCTAACTGTTTGAGCTAATTTAGCACCAAATATGGTTTTTCAAGCTAATTTCCCTTTAGCTAACATTTAAACAATATGTTAACTGTTTCAGCTAATTTAGCACCTAATAAGGTTTTTCAAGCTAATTTGGCTTTTAGCTAACATTTCAGCAATATGCTAGGTGTTTGAGCTAATTTAGCACCAAATAGGGTTTTTCAAGCTCATTTGGCTTTTAGCTAACATTTCAGCAATATGCTAGCTTTTTGAGCTAACTTGGCATCTACCAAGGTTTTTCAGCAATTTTTTCTTTCGCTAACATTTCAACAATATGCTAACTGTTTGAGCTAATTTAGCACTAATAAGTTTTTTCAAGCTAATTTGGCTTTTAGCTAACATTTCAGCAATATGCTAGGTGTTTGAGCTAATTTAGCACCAAATATGGTTTTTCAAGCTCATTTGGCCTTTAGCTAACATTTCAGCAATATGCTAGGTGTTTGAGCTAATTTGGCACCTAATAAGGTTTTTCAAGCAAATTTGGCTTTTAGCTAACATTTCAGCGATATGCTAGGTGTTTGAGCTAATTTGGCCATTACCAAGGTTTTTCAAGCTAATTTTGTCTTTAGCTAATATTTCAGCAATATGCTAGCTGTTGGAGCTAATTTGGTATCTACCAAGGTTTTTCAAGCTAATTTTGCCTTTTGCTAACATTTCAGCAATTTGCTAGCTGTCTGAGCTAAATTGGCATTCACCAAGATTTTTCAAGCTAATTTGGCTTTTAGCTAACATTTCAGCAATACGCTAGCTGTTTGAGCTAATTTGGCATTTACCGAGGTTTTTCAAGCTAATTTTGCCTTAAGATAACATTTCAGCAATATGATAACTGAGCTAATTTGGCATCTACCAAAAATTTTCAAGCTAATTTGACTTTTAGCTAACATTTCAGAAATATGCTAGCTGTTTAAGCTACTTTGGCATCTACCAAGGTTTCTCAAGCTAATTTTTGCCTTTAGCTAACATTTCAGCAATTTGCTGGTTGATTGAGCTAATTTGGCAACTAGCAAGGTTTTTTCAAGCTAATTTGGCTTTTAGCCAACATTTCAGCAAAATGCAAACAGTGTACTGGGTAATTAAATAAACTTTAGCAATTTATTAAAAATTGTTTTCATTTTAAAACATTTCAGCCTTTTCTGCTAAAAGTTATACAATTATGCATATAAAAGCAACACCTTCTGCAATTCTGCAATCAAACGTATTTCCGCAGGAAATGCAATTTTCTAGTTAGTTGATTGCAGTATGCAATCAAACTATTGTTCTTCTGTTTTATTATTTTTTTTTTCTTCTTCTTATTATTCTTCCGTACGTTTTTCGGTCTCCATATCTCCTGCATACTTTAATGCGATTTTAGCCATTTATGCATCAAAATGTTCAGCTTGTTATGGACATAGGTGGTCTCTTTTAAAATTTCTTCTGCAACTTATGGTTTTTTTGCAAATTCAACAAAATTGCCGCAACTTTTTGCCATAGGAATACATGGGGAAGGCTCTTTTGCAGCTTCAAACTTTCAGCATTTTCTAACTTCTGCATACATTATGCTATTTTAAAAATTTCAAACATGCATTTGTTCTGCATTTTTTGCACTTTTTGGCAGTTTTTAAACAATTCTGCAATTATTTATAGTTTTTGAAATTTTTTAAAGTTTTTGAATTTCAAAATATAATGGAAGTCAATGGGAAGTCCGCTTTTTGAATCCGTTTTTGCACTGTTTTTGAAATGTATCTCCTCCTACAATTTTTCAGCTAGAGACACCATTTAAACTTTAAAATGTAGTGAAAGGTTTGGAGATTACACGCATTACTTTTATTTTGGATATCTCTTATAGTTTTTGAACTACAGCTGTTTGAAATGAGGCAATTTGGTACATTTTGCCCGATTTTAGGAGAATCTAGAGTGTGTGACGTCATCACCTAGAGTGGGGAGACCAGGTTTTTTAAGAAAAAAAAAAATGGATAAATCGCTGTAACTCGGCACTGTTTGTCACAGTGACATGATTTTTTCATCAAAACGTAGGAAAATCCTCTAGATGCATAAAATCTAACTCTCAAAGCTGTAGGGCAAATACTTTTGCCCCCACAGCCCCTAGACTGACAGTAAGTACCCCAATTTCTCCTATACCTGCCAATGTTAAATTTTCCAGCTGGTTCGAACACTAACTCTGTTTTTAACTTGCGATTATGTAAACATGCTTTGACCTACAGGCATGAATCTTTTACACATTGTAGCCCAAAGCCTCGTGATTCTTACAAGGGTTCAACTTTTCTGATAAGTGAAAGACTTTTGAAGATATGAACATTTGTTTGGAGGTAGTGACCTCCATTGAAATACATTGAAGCCTCAGCTCAGTGATTCTGCTGTCTCATTAGGCAGAGGAGGTGCAGCTGCGCGGCCAATGTTTGTAACATCTGCCTGTCAGACCCTTTGATGTCTTCCTGACTCATTCTAACAGTGACAATGGAAGAATCTCATTGATTCATTCACATTTACACACATTTATCATTCCAACAAGGTTTTTAGATACATTTTTGCCTTTCTTTCAACATTTTAGACTTAACTACATGTTCTACAGTAAATTGACCTTTTGCCATCATTTTTAATGGCTTCAAGACTTTTTCATACAGCAAATTTGGCATGTACTTTTCAAGCTAATTTGGCTTTTAGCCAACATTTCAGCAATATGTTAACTGTTTTAGCTAATTTAACACCTAATAAGGTTTTTCAAGCTAATTTGGCTTTACCTAACATTTCAGCAATATGCTAGCTGTTTGAGCTAACTTGGCATCTACCAAGGTTTTTCAAGCAAATTTTTCCTTTCGCTAACATTTCAACAATATGCTAGCTGTTTGAGCTAATTTAGCACCTAATAAGGTTTTTCAAGCTAATTTGGCTTTTAGCTAACATTTCAGCAATATGCTAGGTGTTTGAGTTAATTTAGCACCAAATAGGTTTTTCAAGCTCATTTGGCTTTTAGCTAACATTTCAACAATATGCTAACTGTTTGAGCTAATTAAGCACCTAATAAGGTTTTTCAAGCTAATTTGGCTTTTAGCTAACATTTCAGCAATATACTAGGTGTTTGAGCTAATTTAGCACCTAATAAGGTTTTTCAAGCTAATTTGGCTTTTAGCTAACATTTCAACAATATGCTAACTGTTTGAGCTAATTTAGCACCAAATATGGTTTTTCAAGCTCATTTGGCTTTTAGCTAACATTTCAGCAATATGCTAGCTGTTTGAGCTAATTTGGCATCTACCAAGGTTTTTCAAGCTAATTTGGCTTTTAGCTAACATTTCAGCAATATGTTAACTGTTTGAGCTAATTTAGCACCAAATATGGTTTTTCAAGCTCATTTGGCTTTTAGCTAACATTTCAGCAATATGCTAGCTGTTTGAGCTAATTTGGTATCTACCAAGGTTTTTTTCAAGCTAATTTGGCTTTTAGCTAACATTTCAGCAATATGTTAACTGTTTGAGCTAATTTAACACCTAATAAGGTTTTTCAAGCTAATTTGGCCTTAGCTAACATTTCAGCAATATGCTAGGTGTTTGAGCTAATTTAGCACCAAATAAGGTTTTTCAAGCTCATTTGGCTTTTAGCTAACATTTCAACAATATGCTAACTGTTTGAGCTAATTTAGCACCTAATAAGGTTTTTCAAGCTAATTTGGCTTTTAGCTAACATTTCAGCAATATGCTAGGTGTTTGAGCTAATTTAGCACCAAAATATGGTTTTTCAAGCTCATTTGGCTTTTAGCTAACATTTTCAGCAATATGCTAGCTGTTTGAGCTAATTTGGCATCTACCAAGGTTTTTCAAGCTTATTTGGCTTTTAGCTAACATTTCAGCAATATCCAAACAGTGTACTAAGTAATTAAACAAACTTTAGCAATTTATTAAAAATTGTTTTCATTTTAAAACATTTTAGCCTTTTCTGCTAAAAGTTCTGCAATTATGCATATAAAAGCAACAACCTTCTGCAATTCTGCAATCAAACGTATTTCCGCAGGAAATGCAATTTTCTAGTTATTTCTTCTATCTTTCTTCTTCTTATTATTATTCCTTCCGTACGTTTTTCGGTCGTCCATATCTCCTGCATACTTTATGCGATTTTAGCCATTTATGCATCAAAATGTTCAGCTTGTTATGGACATAGGTGGTCTCTTTTAAAATTTCTTCTGCAACTTATGGTTTTTTTGCAATTCAACAAAATTGCCGCAACTTTTGCCATAGGAATACATGGGGAAGGCTCTTTTGCAGCTTCAAACTTTCAGCATTTTCTAACTTCTGCATACATTATGCTATTTTAAAAATTCAAACATGCATTTGTTCTGCATTTTTTGCACTTTTTGGCAGTTTTTAAACAATTCTGCAAATATTTATAGTTTTTGAAATTTTTAAAGTTTTTGAATTTCAAAATATAATGGAAGTCAATGGGAAGTCCGCTTTTTGAATCCGTTTTTGCACTGTTTTTGAAATGTATCTCCTCCTACAATTTTTCAGCTAGAGACACCATTTAAACTTTAAAATGTAGTGAAAGGTTTGGAGATTACACGCATTACTTTTATTTTGGATATCTCTTATAGTTTTTGAACTACAGCTGTTTGAAATGAGGCAATTTGGTACATTTTGCCCGATTTTAGGAGAATCTAGAGTGTGTGACGTCATCACCTAGAGTGGGGAGACCAGGTTTTTTAAGAAAAAAAAAAATGGATAAATCGCTGTAACTCGGCCACTGTTTGTCACAGTGACATGATTTTTTCATCAAAACGTAGGAAAATCCCTCTAGATGCATAAAATCTAACTCTCAAAGCTGTAGGGCAAATACTTTTGCCCCCACAGCCCCTAGACTGACAGTAAGTACCCCAATTTCTCCTATACGTGTCAATGTTAAATTTTCCAGCTGGTTCGAACACTAACTCTGTTTTTAACTTGCGATTATGTAATCATGCTTTGACCTACAGGCATAAATCTTTCACACATTGTAGCCCAAAGCCTTGTGATTCTTACAAGGGTTCAACTTTTCTGATACGTGAAAGACTTTTGAAGATATGAACATTTGTTTGGAGGTAGTGACCTCCATTGAAATACATTGAAGCCTCAGCTCAGTGATTCTGCTGTCTCATTAGGCAGAGGAGGTGCACCTGCTCGGCCAATGTTTGTAAACATCTGCCTGTCAGACCCTTTGATGTCTTCCTGACTCATTCTAACAGTGACAATGGAAGAATCTCATTGATTCATTCACATTTACACACATTTATCATTCCAACAAGGTTTTTTAGATACATTTTTGCCTTTCTTTCAACATTTTAGACTTAACTACATGTTACTAACAGTAAATTGACCTTTTGCCATCATTTTTTAATGGCTTCAAGACTTTTTCATACAGCAAATTTGGCATGCTACTTTTCAAGCTAATTTGGCTTTTAGCTCAACATTTCAGCAATATGTTAAGCTGTTTTGGAGCTAATTTAGGCACCTAATAAGGTTTTTCAAGCTAATTTGGCTTTTAGCTAACATTTCAGCAATATGTTAACTGTTTGAGCTAATTTAACACCTAATAAGGTTTTTCAAGCTAATTTGGCTTTAGCTAACATTTCAGCAATATGCTAGCTGTTTGAGCTAATTGCACCTAAAGGTTTTTCAAGCTAATTTGGCTTTTAGCTAACATTTCAGCAATATGCTAGCTGTTTGAGCTAATTTAGCACCTAATAAGGTTTTTCAAGCTAATTTGGCTTTTAGCTAACATTTCAGCAATATGCTAGCTGTTTGAGCTAATTTAGCACCTAATAAGGTTTTTCAAGCTAATTTGGCTTTTAGCTAACATTTCAGCAATATGCTAGGTGTTTGAGCTAATTTAGCACCAAATATGGTTTTTCAAGCTAATTTGGCTTTTAGCTAACATTTCAACAATATGCTAACTGTTTGAGCTAATTTAGCACCTAATAAGGTTTTTCAAGCTAATTTGGCTTTTAGCTAACATTTCAGCAATATGCTAGGTGTTTGAGCTAATTTAGCACCTAATAAGGTTTTTCAAGCTAATTTGGCTTTTAGCTAACATTTCAGCAATATGCTAGTGTTTGAGCTAATTTGCACCAAAAGGTTTTTCAAGCTAATTTGGCTTTTAGCTAACATTTCAGCAATATGCTAGCTGTTTGAGCTAATTTGGCATCTACCAAGGTTTTTCAAGCTAATTTTGGCTTTTAGCTAACATTTCAGCAATATGCTAGCTGTTTGAGCTAATTTGGCATCACCAATAAGGTTTTTCAAGCTAATTTTGGCTTTTAGCTAACATTTCAGCAATATGCTAGCTGTTTGAGCTAATTTGGCATTTACCAAGGTTTTTCAAGCTAATTTTGGCTTTTAGCTAACATTTCAGCAATATGCTAACTGTTTGAGCTAATTTGGCACTCTACCAAAAGGTTTTTCAAGCTAATTTGGCTTTTAGCTAACATTTCAGCAAATATGCTAGCTGTTTGAGCTACTTTGGCATCTACCAAGGTTTTTCTCAAGCTAATTTGGCTTTTAGCTAACATTTCAGCAATTTGCTAGCTGTTGATTGAGCTAATTTGGCAACTTAGCAAGGTTTTTTCAAGCTAATTTGGCTTTTAGCTAACATTTCAGCAAAATGCAAACAGTGTACTGAGGTAATTAAAATAAACTTTTTAGCAATTTATTAAAAATTGTTTTCATTTTAAAACATTTCAGCCTTTTCTGCTAAAAGTTATACAATTATGCATATAAAAGCAACCACCTTCTGCAATTCTGCAATCAAACGTATTTCCGCAGGAAAATGCAATTTTCTAGTTAGTTTGATTGCAGTATGCAATCAAACTATTGTTCTTTCTGTTTTATTATTTTTCTTCTTCTTCTTCTTTTCTTCTTCTTCTTCTTCTTATTATTCTTCCGTACGTTTTTCGGTCGTCCATATCTCCTGCATACTTTATGCGATTTTAGCCATTTATGCATCAAAATGTTCAGCTTGTTATGGACATAGGTGGTCTCTTTTAAAATTTCTTCTGCAACTTATGGTTTTTTTTGCAATTCAACAAAATTGCCGCAACTTTTGCCATAGGAATACATGGGGAAGGCTCTTTTGCACCTTCAAACTTTCAGCATTTTCTAACTTCTGCATACATTATGCTATTTTAAAAATTCAAACATGCATTTGTTCTGCATTTTTTGCACTTTTTGGCAGTTTTTAAACAATTCTGCAAATATTTATAGTTTTTGAAATTTTTAAAGTTTTTGAATTTCAAAATATAATGGAAGTCAATGGGAAGTCCGCTTTTTGAATCCGTTTTTGCACTGTTTTTGAAATGTATCTCCTCCTACAATTTTTCAGCTAGAGACACCATTTAAACTTTAAAATGTAGTGAAAGGTTTGGAGATTACACGCATTACTTTTATTTTGGATATCTCTTATAGTTTTTGAACTACAGCTGTTTGAAATGAGGCAATTTGGTACATTTTGCCCGATTTTAGGAGAATCTAGAGTGTGTGACGTCATCACCTAGAGTGGGGAGACCAGGTTTTTTAAGAAAAAAAAAAATGGATAAATCGCTGTAACTCGGCCACTGTTTGTCACAGTGACATGATTTTTTCATCAAAACGTAGGAAAATCCCTCTAGATGCATAAAATCTAACTCTCAAAGCTGTAGGGCAAATACTTTTGCCCCCACAGCCCCTAGACTGACAGTAAGTACCCCAATTTCTCCTATACCTGCCAATGTTAAATTTTCCAGCTGGTTCGAACACTAACTCTGTTTTTAACTTGCGATTATGTAAACATGCTTTGACCTACAGGCATGAATCTTTTACACATTGTAGCCCAAAGCCTCGTGATTCTTACAAGGGTTCAACTTTTCTGATAAGTGAAAGACTTTTGAAGATATGAACATTTGTTTGGAGGTAGTGACCTCCATTGAAATACATTGAAGCCTCAGCTCAGTGATTCTGCTGTCTCATTAGGCAGAGGAGGTGCAGCTGCGCGGCCAATGTTTGTAAACATCTGCCTGTCAGACCCTTTGATGTCTTCCTGACTCATTCTAACAGTGACAATGGAAGAATCTCATTGATTCATTCACATTTACACACATTTATCATTCCAACAAGGTTTTTAGATACATTTTTGCCTTTCTTTCAACATTTTAGACTTAACTACATGTTCTACAGTAAATTGACCTTTTGCCATCATTTTTAATGGCTTCAAGACTTTTTCATACAGCAAATTTGGCATGTACTTTTCAAGCTAATTTGGCTTTTAGCCAACATTTCAGCAATATGTTAACTGTTTTAGCTAATTTAACACCTAATAAGGTTTTTCAAGCTAATTTGGCTTTAGCTAACATTTCAGCAATATGTTAACTGTTTGAGCTAATTTAACACCTAATAAGGTTTTTCAAGCTAATTTGGCTTTACCTAACATTTCAGCAATATGCTAGCTGTTTGAGCTAACTTGGCATCTACCAAGGTTTTTCAAGCAAATTTTTCCTTTCGCTAACATTTCAACAATATGCTAGCTGTTTAAGCTAATTTAGCACCTAATAAGGTTTTTCAAGCTAATTTGGCTTTTAGCTAACATTTCAGCAATATGCTAGGTGTTTGAGTTAATTTAGCACCAAATATGGTTTTTCAAGCTCATTTGGCTTTTAGCTAACATTTCAACAATATGCTAACTGTTTGAGCTAATTAAGCACCTAATAAGGTTTTTCAAGCTAATTTGGCTTTTAGCTAACATTTCAGCAATATACTAGGTGTTTGAGCTAATTTAGCACCTAATAAGGTTTTTCAAGCTAATTTGGCTTTTAGCTAACATTTCAACAATATGCTAACTGTTTGAGCTAATTTAGCACCAAATATGGTTTTTCAAGCTCATTTGGCTTTTAGCTAACATTTCAGCAATATGCTAGCTGTTTGAGCTAATTTGGCATCTACCAAGGTTTTTCAAGCTAATTTGGCTTTTAGCTAACATTTCAGCAATATGTTAGCTGTTTGAGCTAATTTGGTATCTACCAAGGTTTTTCAAGCTAATTTGGCTTTTAGCTAACATTTCAGCAATATGTTAACTGTTTGAGCTAATTTAACACCTAATAAGGTTTTTCAAGCTAATTTGGCCTTAGCTAACATTTCAGCAATATGCTAGGTGTTTGAGCTAATTTAGCACCAAATAGGGTTTTTCAAGCTCATTTGGCTTTTAGCTAACATTTCAACAATATGCTAACTGTTTGAGCTAATTTAGCACCTAATAAGGTTTTTCAAGCTAATTTGGCTTTTAGCTAACATTTCAGCAATATGCTAGGTGTTTGAGCTAATTTAGCACCAAATATGGTTTTTCAAGCTCATTTGGCTTTTAGCTAACATTTCAGCAATATGCTAGCTGTTTGAGCTAATTTGGCATCTACCAAGGTTTTTCAAGCTTATTTGGCTTTTAGCTAACATTTCAGCAATATCCAAACAGTGTACTAAGTAATTAAACAAACTTTAGCAATTTATTAAAAATTGTTTTCATTTTAAAACATTTTAGCCTTTTCTGCTAAAAGTTCTGCAATTATGCATAAAAAAGCAACAACCTTCCGCAATTCTGCAATCAAACGTATTTCCGCAGGAAATGCAATTTTCTAGTTATTTTTCTTCTTCTTCTTCTTCTTCTTCTTCTTATTATTCTTCCGTACGTTTTTCGGTCGTCCATATCTCCTGCATACTTTATGCGATTTTAGCCATTTATGCATCAAAATGTTCAGCTTGTTATGGACATAGGTGGTCTCTTTTAAAATTTCTTCTGCAACTTATGGTTTTTTTGCAATTCAACAAAATTGCCGCAACTTTTGCCATAGGAATACATGGGGAAGGCTCTTTTGCAGCTTCAAACTTTCAGCATTTTCTAACTTCTGCATACATTATGCTATTTTAAAAATTCAAACATGCATTTGTTCTGCATTTTTTGCACTTTTTGGCAGTTTTTAAACAATTCTGCAAATATTTATAGTTTTTGAAATTTTTAAAGTTTTTGAATTTCAAAATATAATGGAAGTCAATGGGAAGTCCGCTTTTTGAATCCGTTTTTGCACTGTTTTTGAAATGTATCTCCTCCTACAATTTTTCAGCTAGAGACACCATTTAAACTTTAAAATGTAGTGAAAGGTTTGGAGATTACACGCATTACTTTTATTTTGGATATCTCTTATAGTTTTTGAACTACAGCTGTTTGAAATGAGGCAATTTGGTACATTTTGCCCGATTTTAGGAGAATCTAGAGTGTGTGACGTCATCACCTAGAGTGGGGAGACCAGGTTTTTTAAGAAAAAAAAAATGGATAAATCGCTGTAACTCGGCCACTGTTTGTCACAGTGACATGATTTTTTCATCAAAACGTAGGAAAATCCCTCTAGATGCATAAAATCTAACTCTCAAAGCTGTAGGGCAAATACTTTTGCCCCCACAGCCCCTAGACTGACAGTAAGTACCCCAATTTCTCCTATACCTGCCAATGTTAAATTTTCCAGCTGGTTCGAACACTAACTCTGTTTTTAACTTGCGATTATGTAAACATGCTTTGACCTACAGGCATGAATCTTTTACACATTGTAGCCCAAAGCCTCGTGATTCTTACAAGGGTTCAACTTTTCTGATAAGTGAAAGACTTTTGAAGATATGAACATTTGTTTGGAGGTAGTGACCTCCATTGAAATACATTGAAGCCTCAGCTCAGTGATTCTGCTGTCTCATTAGGCAGAGGAGGTGCAGCTGCGCGGCCAATGTTTGTAAACATCTGCCTGTCAGACCCTTTGATGTCTTCCTGACTCATTCTAACAGTGACAATGGAAGAATCTCATTGATTCATTCACATTTACACACATTTATCATTCCAACAAGGTTTTTAGATACATTTTTGCCTTTCTTTCAACATTTTAGACTTGTTCTACAGTAAATTGACCTTTTGCCATCATTTTTAATGGCTTCAAGACTTTTTCATACAGCAAATTTGGCATGTACTTTTCAAGCTAATTTGGCTTTTAGCCAACATTTCAGCAATATGTTAACTGTTTTAGCTAATTTAACACCTAATAAGGTTTTTCAAGCTAATTTGGCTTTAGCTAACATTTCAGCAATATGTTAACTGTTTGAGCTAATTTAACACCTAATAAGGTTTTTCAAGCTAATTTGGCTTTACCTAACATTTCAGCAATATGCTAGCTGTTTGAGCTAACTTGGCATCTACCAAGGTTTTTCAAGCAAATTTTTCCTTTCGCTAACATTTCAACAATATGCTAGCTGTTTGAGCTAATTTAGCACCTAATAAGGTTTTTCAAGCTAATTTGGCTTTTAGCTAACATTTCAGCAATATGCTAGGTGTTTGAGTTAATTTAGCACCAAATATGGTTTTTCAAGCTCATTTGGCTTTTAGCTAACATTTCAACAATATGCTAACTGTTTGAGCTAATTAAACACCTAATAAGGTTTTTCAAGCTAATTTGGCTTTTAGCTAACATTTCAGCAATATACTAAGTGTTTGAGCTAATTTAGCACCTAATAAGGTTTTTCAAGCTAATTTGGCTTTTAGCTAACATTTCAACAATATGCTAACTGTTTGAGCTAATTTAGCACCAAATATGGTTTTTCAAGCTCATTTGGCTTTTAGCTAACATTTCAGCAATATGCTAGCTGTTTGAGCTAATTTGGCATCTACCAAGGTTTTTCAAGCTAATTTGGCTTTTAGCTAACATTTCAGCAATATGTTAACTGTTTGAGCTAATTTAGCACCAAATATGGTTTTTCAAGCTCATTTGGCTTTTAGCTAACATTTCAGCAATATGCTAGCTGTTTGAGCTAATTTGGTATCTACCAAGGTTTTTCAAGCTAATTTGGCTTTTAGCTAACATTTCAGCAATATGTTAACTGTTTGAGCTAATTTAACACCTAATAAGGTTTTTCAAGCTAATTTGGCCTTAGCTAACATTTCAGCAATATGCTAGGTGTTTGAGCTAATTTAGCACCAAATAGGGTTTTTCAAGCTCATTTGGCTTTTAGCTAACATTTCAACAATATGCTAACTGTTTGAGCTAATTTAGCACCTAATAAGGTTTTTCAAGCTAATTTGGCTTTTAGCTAACATTTCAGCAATATGCTAGGTGTTTGAGCTAATTTAGCACCAAATATGGTTTTTCAAGCTCATTTGGCTTTTAGCTAACATTTCAGCAATATGCTAGCTGTTTGAGCTAATTTGGCATCTACCAAGGTTTTTCAAGCTTATTTGGCTTTTAGCTAACATTTCAGCAATATCCAAACAGCGTACTAAGTAATTAAACAAACTTTAGCAATTTATTAAAAATTGTTTTCATTTTAAAACATTTTAGCCTTTTCTGCTAAAAGTTCTGCAATTATGCATATAAAAGCAACAACCTTCTGCAATTCTGTAATCAAACGTATTTCCGCAGGAAATGCAATTTTCTAGTCTAAATTGTCTCTCTGCCCACTTCATCAGCCCTGAATAAATGAGAGAATAAATTGGCCAGTCATCTGCATCTACAGGTTTAGTAAAAACAGGCCAGTCTCCATGCACATTTGCAGATGATACCTTTATGTCAGAGAGATCCCCAGAAACCTGATGATCCTGGAGCTTCATGGTCAGGATGTTCAGCAGATCCCTCTGGATCAATGTCATATCTCCAAATATTTTAGAATTGCTCCTGCAGAGACAAAGCTCATTATATTATAGGAAACTAATGAGTGCATATTCCTATTTTATTATTGGTGATGTTGCAGTAATGCAGAAAAATTCACATTAATTAGTTTTAATAAATCTATTTTAGGAGTTTTTTTAAACATGAGTTTACACACAGTACTGATTACAATAAAATAATGCTGATTAAGATAAATGATCCACTGCCACAAACAAAAGCATTCTTGTTAGAATTTTTCCAGAATAGTTCTGTGATTTTTTTTAAATAAGAAGAAAACTTTAACTGAATCAGTGCTCTGTCATTGCTAAAGATCAAAAACATTTCATGTTAGAATCTGAAGAAATGGCTCTGGATACTTCCTGGATTTTCTCTGCTACAACTGTTATGAAAAAATAGTTTCCCCTGCCAGAATTTATATCCATATTTCTGATAATAATTATTAATCGTTGGTTGACAAATGATTCCACAACAACAGTTTCTTATATATTTCACGTTTCTTATCCTAAATTAATCAAACAAAGCTCTGTTTGTGTCACTGATCCCTGGTGTAACACCAGTGTCTGACGCTAGCTCTAGCTAGCAGCACATTCCACACTTTGGAGACGCTGCAGCTACATTATTAACCTGTGTGGTTCAAAAAAGATGAGACACAACTGATTAAGGGGTTTAATAAAATTGGACATTTTAATTCTCCTCATGATGAAGTTGATGAACATGTAAATTTAATGCCTCCTTGTTGCTTGGTGGCCCTTTACAACGTTATAACCGAGAACAGGTTCGGTTTTCCGGTTTCTTTTGTGGATCTCAGAGTTTCAGTTCACAACAGTTACTTGTCAAAGCAAAACTTCAAACAAAGTCACATCGTCAGAGACATGTCATGGAAAAAAGATCACTAAACTGATTCTTACCTGGAAAGTGATGGAAATATTTTCGGTTATCATATCCTTGAGTCTCTGGGTTTCCTTTTATGGTCGCAAAACAACAATATAAGATCTTTTCCCTTTGTTGATAGACAACTGACAGCACGAGCAGTGGATTAACTTTCAAAATAAAACTCCACGCAAATGATATTTTTCAGATCAACTGATGATGGGAACTTTGTTGTCCTTCTTTTGCTGGACTTGTCCGCAGCATTTGATACTGTGGATCACAAGCTTTTATTGTCCAGGTTGGAAGGTTTGGTTGGGATTTGTGGTACTGCGCTCGACTGGCCTTCATCATATTTATCTGACAGGACTGTGTGTGTGAGCATGTCTGGGTCCTACTCTTTAACTGCTCCACTGTTGTTTGGGGTTCCACAGGGCTCTATTTTAGGACCTCTTTTATTTTCTTTGTACCTCCTTCCTCTGGGGTCCATCCTGAGAAAACCTGGAGTTTCTTTTCACTGCTACGCTGATGATAGTCAGATTTATATACCAATAAAGAAAGGCTGCTCCATTACAACTCTACTGTCTTGTTTAAACGACATCAAAGACTGGATGTCCCAAAGCTTTTTAAGTTTTAATGATAAAAAAACTGAAGTGATGATGTTTGGTCCTAGCAGCTCCTGTAACCCCTCCTAAGTGGAGTTGGGTCCTTTAGCTCCACACCTTAAGCAGTCTTAAGAGAGTGATTTTAAACTTGACTGTCAAATTGGCTCAGTGGTAAAATCAGCATCTTATATTTGAGGCAGTTGGTGAAGGGGAAACCATTTTTACCAAAACATCATTTTGAGACAGTAATTTGTGCCTTCATTACACCGCGTCGAGATTACTGTAACTCTTTATTTTGGAGTTAGCCAGTCATCCCTCTCTCGTCTCCAACTGGTCCAGAATGCTGCTGCTCGAGTCGGAGCATGTGAGAGGGACCACAGCACCACAATCATGGCTACCCTTCACTGGCTGCCTGTAAATTTTAGAATTAATTTTAAGATTATTTAATGTGTTTTTAAGTCTTTAAATAATTGTGCACCACCAAACCTTTCTGAACTTTACTGTACTTACACCCCGAACCGGTGCCTCAGGTCTGCTGTCCAGCTTCTCCTGGAGGTACCGAGGTCTAAGAGGAAGCTCAGAGGGGAACAAGGTCTTTCAGTCTGTGCACCGAAGCTCTGGAATGCGTTACATCTGAGTATTCGCAGGCATCTTCACTGCCTATTTTTAAAAACTTCTTAAAACCCATTTTTTATCGCTAGGCCTTTAACACGGCATGAGACTCTGCTCTGCTGGTGTGTTTTACTGTTTTATTGTGTAGTCTTGTTTCATCTGATCTTTTAAGATTTTTTTTATATATATTCCTGCATTTTTATTTTGTTGGTGTGTCACTTATTTATGCTTTTTATCTTTAATTGTTTTAACATTTTAGTTGTTGTTTTTATATGTTTTAGTGCACGACGCCTTGTTTGACCAAGGCTATTTGAAAGCGCCTTATAAATCAATACATCAAATCAATTAATGTATTTTTTTATTGTCTTGAAGTTGTACCCTTTTCTTCAACCTGTTCCTCACTTATACATTTGCAAAGAAAGGTTATACATACAACTTTGTGTTGCATGCTGCCGGACTACTTTTAGCGCTCAGGAGACTGAAATGTAGCAGAGAGAATACTGTCAGCTCCAACATGGTTTGCAGAGTAAAATAATATTTATGAAGTGACTGCTTCTTCATTTTTTGGTAACATCACCAAAGATCTTCATTGATTTGTTGGGACAAATAAGAAGAGTCATTTGTTTTTTAGGCAGCTTTAGGATTGAAAAAACACAACATAAACTCATAAACTAATCTCATCAGTACATCCTCTCACTTGCTAAAAAGCCCAGTGCAGTGACCAGAATATGACACTGATTCCACTGAAGATTGCTTCTGTTTTGATTGCATTTCTGTGATCTAGTTTATTTGCTGAAAAACTTCCTAACGCCTTTTCCAGTTTTGAACTGAAAATCTTCATATAATTCTTCAATGAGCCCACTCAACTGGATAGGAAGCATCACAGAACTGATTTTATGCTGTTTTCTCTTTTACAAAGCATGTTCTATGAGCTCTGTGTCTTTGTTTCAGGGTAAAGTTTGAAGTTGTAATTTTTTCATCTGTTTTTGTGTCTGTGGAAGGAGCTGGAGAAGATTCTGTCAGACACTCCTCCAGTGTGGAGAGGATCCTCCAAACTGTTTCGTAACCTTAGAGAACGAGGTCAGAGTGCAAACTTACTCACACAAAACCAACAAACCAATACATACACAATAGGGATGCCACATTTCTCGATTAAAAACTATTCTGTCTGTTTACGCCATTGAATTGAATTATGTAGTAAGTTAACTGCTGCAACTCTAGTTTGGTGGAACTCAGCGCTGTATATGAGATAATCTTTTTAAATCTAATCTTTTTAAATTCCGAATAAAAGAGGAAAGGCGATGATGAAATACCTATACTGTGCATGTTAGTTGTCATCTTATTTTTTTAACAAAGATTGTAATGATAGTGAAAAATACCATCATAATGCATAAGAGTTAGTAAGACAGCATAAAAAAATTATCTGCTTTGTCAGGAGCCTGTAAAAATTATTTTGATGGGGCCCAAAATCCCCAGCAGGGCCCTGCCTGTAGGAATTACTATACTGAGATATAAGCATGTATAAACACACACACAGACACAATGACAAATATAAAAATCAATAAACACAGAAGTTTAGCACACCTGGTGTGGTGCTTTCTCTCGCCTGAACAAAAGCCACAGATTTCATTGTGGGTTGGTTTCAGGTAAACTACCTTTATTCCTCCCTCTATTAGAGGAAAGAAACGTGATCACTGTTTATTAATTGTTTAATCGCAAAGAATGGATCATTGATTTAGCAAAACTAACAAACACAATGAATTCAGTGATTACTGAAGAAGGCTGACACATTTCTGACATTTAGGGAATCGAAGCCAGGAATAAAAAAATACTTTTTGAAAGAAAGGGGCTGAATACTTTTGCACACTGCACTTTTCAGTTTTTTATTAATTTGTAATATATATATATATATATATGTGTGTGTCACTTTGTGTTGGTCTTTAACATACAATTCCAATAAAATGTATTTATGTTTGTGGTCATAATGTGAGAAAATGTGGAGAAATTCAAGGGGTGTGAATACTTTTGTCAGATTAGAAAACTCTTGATTTTTCTCTTAAATGTGTAAATTGATCAAAATACTTCCAAAGCACAGATGTAAGGACACCACCTCGAGATGGGCATTTTCCTCTATCATTGCATACAGTTGTTCATGGTTCGCTGTGGGAATATGAGCAAGGCTGAACAGGCTCAGCAATTTTGAACAGCTGTAAACACTAGAAGAACATTTTCAGTTTGACTTTTCCTTAACCTTAACTTTCTTTTTCCCCAAAAGGCATAATCTCATACACGGAGTACCTGTTCCTGCTGTGCATCCTAACCAGTGAGTGTCTTTGTACTTCTTTCCTCCAGAAAACTATCTTCTTCTGAATTTAAACAGGGGTTCCCAAACTACAACACGTCCGGTTCGCCTCCACACTTGGCCCGGACCCCTGAACATTATCAGAGATGCATGTATTTCTTTATTTTTGGTCAAGACCCCAGTAGAACGTGACATTTTATTCCCCTCTTCACCACATACAGTGAGGCCTCATTAAGTTTTTATCAACCTGGCCTGTGTAACAGCCTCCCAGAGAGCCTCAGGGCTGCAGAGACTGTTCATATTTTAAAAGGAAGGCTCAAGACTTACCTTTTGATTCTGACTTATGGAAAACCTTTTTAACATGTAATCAATATCCTTGATATCAGATGTTTTAAGCCTAACTAGCAACTAACTAGTAATACCAACAGTACAACTTGTTAGCTAGTAATAGCTAATAATGAACTAGTGAGCTAGTAATGTTTAAAAGTGTGCACTGGTTCATACAGTGGGCACTATTTGTGCTCACCAATGAGCTAGTGACAATCTGAAAAAGGCCCCTATTGAACTAGTCACATGCAAATTATTGTACTAGTTTATTAGTGGCATGTAAAATGTTAACTAGTTGAATAGTGAGACATATAAGCAATTGTTACTAGCCAACTATTGGCTCTGCAGCAAAGCTCCAACCCCCTCAAGCCAGTATTAACCCTTTCAGTCCCAGTGTGCTTTTACTGTAGCCCTGTGGTTTTCTTTATTATTCTTTCAGAATGAAGAGAAATACGTGAACATTGCATCATAAAAATAACCTGTACATAATGTCCTTTAAAAAAATCCTGGATGTGCAAGTGATGTTGAACCACTCACAAAATTGATCCAAAAGGATTAAAAATGTTGTGTCCATAACTTATTATACAAGTTGCTAACAGACAGGAGATGCACCCGGCTGCAGGTAAAATAGCAGATGGATCTGTCATGGCAGATGGACATCTACTGAATTCTGGAAGCTGAAATAGTTCTCCGTGTGTATTCAAACGACCTCGGCTCAAGGAGAGATGACAACGTAAGTCAAAGATTGTGTTAATAATTCTATATATAAATGCTGTTTTTTTCTTGCTCAAACATTCTATGAAGATGTCAATTTAAAGGACTAGATGTCTCAGAAATTTCAGTCTTTTTTCCGCTAAGTTCTTCTATCTGAACAGGGGTCTAGAGTGCGACTAGTTTTATTGCATGTACGACTGAATTTTTCTATGATGCAACCAGAAAAGCAGCCTCGTGCTGATATGCAGCTCTGTGCAGGTGTGAAGTGATCATAGTTTATCAGCAGATTCTGCCTTGGAAAACAGCTTTGCTCTGCAGGACTCTGTGTTCTATATCGATGCAAAACCAGAAAGAAAAGACGCTATATCCTGCTTCAGAATCTGCTGATGAGAATCAGATGATTAGAAATCATGAAAAAGAAAACAAAAACTTTTCAGAAAACAAATGCAATTTCCAGAAATCAAAATGAAAATGTATTTCATTAGAATTAATTACATTAATTTAATTTAATTAGAATAATTAAAATTAATTCAAATTGAAATGAAATGGTAAAAGACAAAGCCTAAACTAAACTGGAAGAGGCATGTATTATGGAACATTGTTGATTGGATGATGACCTTTGTTTCTCACTTTAAGAGATAGTTATTTGACATGAAGAGCCTTAAACCAAAAACATTAAAGGTAGACTTAGACATCAAAACATATTTTCATTCAGAACACAGCTCTGAAGTGATGCTGGGTATGCTCTGTATTGATCAAAGAAGCTTTTACAAGTTTTTCTTATTTTAGTTCAAACTTCAGCTCAGTGAAGCTCTTTAAAGTCCCACTTTCATCATCTTTTCATCTATTTTCAGGGTTCCCGTCGTCTTTTTAATAGTGATTCTGCATTGATGAACAGCAATGTTGTGGTGATGCAGCTCCAATATTGGCCGTTCACACATCTATTTGTCTCATAGACCATAAAACAATAGACATCTCAACCCCTCCCCTCTAGGGTTCCCAAGCAGGAAGTACCTGCTGGTTCCAGGAAGTCAAAATTCCAGAGACTTTAATTTAGAAATAGAAAGTTATTACTCAGTCAATTTATTTGTCAGAAAATCATTTTTGCTCTGATACCTTCTTTTTAACATTTTTCTAATTCTCATTTTTTTAAAGAAATATATATTTTTTTTATTTATGACAAGTTATAAACTAATCAGAAGCCTCTGCATGTGGTGCCTGCTGGCCCCACATCAAACTTTTGATTGACAGATTCTTCCAAGCCGCTTTCAGTGGAAGGGGTGAGGATTTTAAACAAGCTCACTCATGATTGCCGATGGTGGTTCCCCAATAACTAGATGGGTCTCACTGGGCCAGTACTAAACTGGTTCAAAACGTACTTGGAAAACAGGAAATTTTTTGTATTCGTTGGTAACTTCACATCAGAGCCGGCAGCAATTACATGTGGAGTTCCCCAAGGCTCCATCCAGGAGCCACTTCTATTCAATATCTCCATGTTTCCACTGGCCCAGGTTATAAAGAACAACATTAGTTACCATAGCTATGCAGATGACACACAGATATTTTACAATGACACCAGGAGACCGAGGCCCTGTACAGGCTCTTGGTAAATGCAGTGAGGACATTAATGACTGGATGTGTCACAACTTACTTCAATTAAACTAAAATATAACTGAGGTTATTGTATTTGGGGCTAAAGAGAAACGGTTGGAAGTCATTACAGAGATTGAATCTATTCATCTTAACACCACCAACCAGACCAGAAACTTGGGTGTAATGATGGACACAGACCTACATTTTGATAAAAAGAAGATGAAGGGAGTCACAAAATCAGCCTACTATCATCTCAAAAATATTTCAAGGATTAAAGATCTGATGTTTAAAACTAGTTCATGCTTTCATCTTTAGTCGACTTGACTACTGTAACAGTGTTTTCACAGGACGACCAAAAAAATCAATCAGGAAACTACAGCTTATTCAGAATTCAGCTGCTCGTGTTCTCACAGGAACCAAAAAGGTAGAACCACATCAGTCCAGTTCTGAGGTCTTCACACTGGCTGCCAGAGAATAGACTTTAAGGTTATGCTTCTGGTTTATAAAGCTTTGAATGTTTATCACCAAAGTACATGACTGACCTCCTGACCCAGCCAGACCAACCAGCCAGAACTCTCCACTCATCTGGATTCAGTCTTTTGTCGGTTCCTAGAGTCCAAACTAAACATGGAGAATCTGCATTCAGCTTCTATGCTCCACAGATCTAGAACAGACTTCCAGAAAGCCTTAGATCAGCTAAAACACTCAACTAAAGACCCAGCTGTTCTCAGCTGCATTTGATTCATTTGAATTTCAAAAGTTTAAATCTGCACTGTTTATCTACGCATGTTTTAAATTCACTTCTTTTTAACTTTCTTTAAATCTTATTTTAATGATCACACCTTTGATTGTTCTTTTGATTATTTTCGTTCTTTTATGTTTTATGTAAAGCACTTTGAATTGTCTTTGTACATAAAAGTTAAGAAGGTGGGTGCACCTAACTTTATTGCTGGTGCACTTAAGAAAAAAGTTAGGTGCACCAGTGCCACCAGTGCAAAGTTTAGTCTAGAGCCCTGCTGAATGATTCAAAAGTCTGTGTTGACATTAGCTTAGCTTAACTAAAGAATGAGTCTGTTTTCACCCATAGACATGTCACATTATTGTTATTGTTTTTACAGTCAGTGTTTTCAGGAATTTCCAGTGTAGGCTAATAATAATAATAATAATAATAACAATAATGATAACCTATTTGAGAATATTAAGTGATATGTACATTAAGGAACAAATTAAGTAATTATTAAATGGGTTTTTATTAGCTACAAATTTTGTGTACTACATAAACAATACCTTTTTTGCACCAAATATTCACATCATATTTTTCAAATCATTTTAAGATATTTGTGGCTATTTATTTATTTCAGTGAGGAACTCACAGTATGAGTGAGTTCTCACTCATGAGAATCCCTACATTATGAATATCCCCACATTATCTATGTTTTTCTTTATTATTTATGTTTAATAAACTGACTGAGTACGACCGCACCAATTTTCAGGGTAAATTCTTTTTTTTTTTTCTTACTACATTTTACTTTTCCTGTTTTTAATAAAACGTGTAATATGGTCAAACTGCTGTTTAAAAATAATAGTTCAGCCAAGTGTCATTTGCCTATGGAAATTTTATAGCTTTATAAAAATATTTTGAATGTCAAACTTGTTTTACTAAAGATGCAGACAGAGACAGCATTTCAAAACTTTGGAAACCTAAAATAAAAACATTTAAAATAGATGTTGCTTTGAGCTAAAAAAATAACCCTAAATTTAAGTGGCCAGTAGTTCTATTAAAATATCATTCGTATCATTTGTTCTGATGTTTGCCTATTTTCTCAGATTTTTTCAGCTACCGGGGGCCATTGAGGAAGCCACAGGAGTCGGGGCCTTGATAAGGAAAAGGGAGATCCAGGATTTTGTATTTGATGTTATGCTCCCAGAGGTAGGATGGTCTGTCTATGTAGTTTTTTTTTTTTTTTTTTTTTTTTTTTTTTTTTTTTTTTTTTTTTTTTTTTTTTTTTACAATTTCAGTCATTTATTTGACTTTGGCCAATATTTCACTTGGAATGTAGAAAACAAAGCAGTGTGTTCTTTGGAGTGTCAGCAGGTATGATTGGATCATTTCTTTGTTTTATAGATCCTAAAAAGCATCCTCCTAAGGGAAAGACAAGACTGGAGATGAAGGTTCTCCTGGCTAGATGCAGCATTTTTTAATTCTTTTACTTAATTTTGTTTCTATTGTTCTTTTTTTAGCAGTTGATTGTTGATGTTTAGTTTTACTTGCTTGTGATAGTTATTGCAGCTTTACCTTGTTTTTTTTTTTTTTGGTTTACATTGATTTGAACATTATCAAAAAATAAAGTTCTTTATTTAAACTGGTGGTCTTCTCAAGTTTTTATTGTTATATGCATGATGGAGTCATGAGGAAAACTTGGTCTTATAAATGGTAGGCTGATATCAATGCTGCAGCAGGATGGTTCTTGAGTTTGATTTGATGAATATAATATTTATGAGCACTTTAATGAGATGTTCCAGAGGGAGGTAGCAAATGGCTGGAAAGACCTCCTGAAACTTTGTTTTTCTGCAGATCCAAAGGCAACCATGATTGAGTCTGTGTCATTAAACACGTTTAATGTCCATTTCATCTGCAGCTGGGTGCCTCTTGGTTTTTACTCTTTCAAAGCAAGAAAAGTCATAACAGTAACCAGCTTTTTATTCAATGTTTAATATTGAGATAAATCCACTGTGACAGCTTGAGATATTATGTTACAGCTTAAAAGTTTTTGCTTTGATGAATACAAATATGAAAAGTCTGCAGCAAAAAAAAAAAAAAGATATGCATTTAATCCAGTTTAAACTCAGCAAACATTAACTTGCTGAGCTGAACATTCATTTTCCCTTCTTTATTTAAATATAGACGCTATCTGTGCTTTTGTCTCTTTTGAGGTCTTTTTGGATCTTGTTTGCAATTTTGCAATCATTGTAACAATATGATGCTTATCCGCAAGACTTTGCTTATCCAGTGACACCTTAGAGCAAAATAAAGTGTCTATTTGCATGTAATTTTTAAAATACGTGCAGCCAGTGCTGAACTTTTTTCTTAGGGTTAGGGTTAATGTTAGGATTATGGTTACTTTTAGGGGTAAACTATCAAATGTTTCGTAAGTGTATCTGTTTCTGCCACTCATCACTCCTCTAGGAGATGGATCAAATGCAGAGAACACATTTCACACACAAACTGTAGGTGTGTGAAAAGTTAATAGGACTTCAGGTTTATAAATACGTGCCGCTAACAACAAAATCCAGCCTGGAACACACTTAAAATACGTGTGGGAAATGCCACAATTTGCATCACTTTTTTACGCTGGTAACACGTGCAAATAAGAATAGCCATAAAAAATAAATAAATAAAGATAAAAAAGCATAAGAGTACAACTTGTGTTTTTGAGATCACCTACACCCACCCTTTGCATATAATACAACTTCAGTTGTATGGATCCACTGGGTCTATCTGCCATGTTAATCTGCAGTTAGGTACTTTTGACAGACAAACCCTGGTGAAAACAATTTCCTTGGCATAAGTCATGAAAAAAAGCTGTTTTCTGTGCTATGATTCATCTAGTGACCATTTTAGGTCTTACAATATAGACAGACGCCTCAAGCAGTGTTGTTGGCTCTTGGAGGGAAAAACATTAATAACTTAAACACATTTATAGCATTCACAGATATAACTGGCCGGACATACCGTTAGAAAAAAAAAAAGCATTATAAGTACTTGAAACAAAGTAAGATATTTAGTAAGCAATCTAATAAAAGAATGTTTTTTTTATTTTAATAAACAAAAATAATTTCTCCCACAACTTCTCAAAAATGGCTTAACAAAATCTAAAGCATAAAAATAAATAAATAACTATCCTACACTCTGAATCACCAGGGCAGTCCATTTTATCATGTGCTGCAGCCTCATTTTATAGAACTATAAGACAGGTAGTTGTTCTGTACAATCTGCTTCCTGATTAAGAACACATTTCTGAATCAGTTTCAGCTCAAACAGAAAGATTGACACACTGACACATTTCTCTGTAGAGTTCAGATGCATCACACATTCGACTGTTCGGACCACCTTCACTGTCCCCTCTGAGGAACCACCAGCCCACCATTGTTCTTCAGATGAAGCAGATGGTCGCTCTCATCCAAGGATGAGGGCACTCTTTACAGGACAGTTTCTTAAGATTTTTTCTGACAACAAATCCAGGACATTGTCCACAAGACCACCAAAGCAGGCAGGCATGAAGCTGTTTCACATGAACGCAGGAATACATACAAATGAGGATCATAGATCTTCCTCTGATATCAAAGTAGAGAGTATATCTGCAGTTGATGGAGACAGTCTCATCTTGTGCTGCATGTTTCCTGATCCACTTGGTGAAACTCCACAGCCAACCATCACATGATGGAATGCCCTGGAACTTCTCCTTCTGGCATTTGACCTCCGCTACTGGCAATCGCGTTCGGTGGACGTCATATCCGGGTGAGCGTAGCCAGTGTTTGCTGCTCCTGTCATTGAGCGCCGTTTTGTTAATGTCTAACTTAGTGTTATCTTGTTTGGTATTCAAACATTATAAGTGTCTTCTTTAGCATTCTAGTGAGTAACTACTATGTTACCACTGCTGTCTAAGCAGTTTGCGACATAGTTACTTCCCCTTAGCCAAACACCGTTAGCCTTTGCTAAGTGCTAGCATGGCCTCCACCTCATCTGCTTTCACTTCTCTGTCCTGCTCCATGTGCATAATGTTCAGTGAAGATCCTGCCTCCTTTAGTGAAGATAGTGGCAGATGTGTTAAGTGTAGCCTTTTTTTAGACTTGGAGGCCAGGTTAGAGCAGTTAGAAGAGCGGCTACACACATCGGATGCTAAGCCTGTTAGCCAGATTATTACCCGCAGTGCAGCTTGCAATACCGGAACGAAACTGCTGACCACTCAAGCTTCTCTCGGGTAGCAGCCAGGGCAAATCCAAGATTTTTGCCAGTGCGAAAGAAGCTTAGTGCTAAACGTAAACACTTAGAGCAACTGAAGCTTCCGCTACATCATAAGTTTTCCCCCCGCGGCAACACGCCAGATGAACCGTCAACTCTAGTTATCGGCTCCTCTGAAATTAGACACGTGAAGCTCCCGACAGCCACAGTCAGGTGTTATCCTGGAGCCAGAGTTGGTGACATAGAAGGAAACCTTAGAATGTTCGCTCAGAGTAAACCCAGGTTCGGTCGAGTTGTGATTCACACACATCTAATGACGCCCAACGGGGACAGTCAAAAGTTCTTAAATTAAACGTTGAATCTGTGTAAACTTGCTAAGTCGATGTCGGACACTGTTATTTTCTCTGATCCACTCCCAAACCCAGTCAGTGATAAATGTACAGCCGCATTTCATCATTTAACCACTGGTTAGCCAGATGGTGCCCACAAAACGGCGTTAGCTTTGTAGATAATTGGAGCACGTTTTGGGGAAAGCCCGGTCTCATGCGTAGAGACGGCATCCATCCCACTTTTAACGGCGCCGCTCTTCTTTCAAAGGACATTTCTGTTAGCATTAACCGTTCAACCTGACAACCCAGCTACAGGTTCTGGGCACAAAGCAGCAGTTTAAAACTCTCCTCTGAGTTCCCTTTAGCGTCAGAGCAGACCCCAACACAACACAGAGTTAGTCCAGCAGCTGCTAGCTTTAGTTTATGTACTGAAAAGTGAGTAAAACACAGAAACCTAAAAGTAAAAACTACTAATACTCTCAGTAACAACAAGCAAAATCATGATGTCATTAAATGTGGGTTACTAAACATTAGATCCATTTCCTCTAAGTCCCTTTAAGTCAATGAGTTATTGAATGATAACAAACTTAGCCTGCTAGCTCTAACAGAAACCTGGCTTCAACAGGATGACTATGTTAGGTTGAATGAACCAATCCCCCCTAATCATAATAACTATCAGAAATCCAGGATTTCTGGGAAAGGAGGTGGGTTAGCAGAAATATCACAGTCTAGCTTACTTCCTAACACTTAAGTCAAAAACACTTTTATAGTTCCTTTGAAAACATCATCTTGTCTATAAATCACTCAAACAGGAAAACTCCAAAATCTGTTTCATTCATAATTATTTATCGTCCTCCTGGCCCGTACTCTGAATTTTTAATTGAGTTTGCAGACTTTTTATCAGCTATTGTTTTAGATTCTGATAAAATAAAAATAGTAGGGGATGTTAATATTCATGTCGATGACTCTAGTGACTGTCTAGGAAATGATATCTCAGCTTCATTAGATAATGTTGGTTTCACACAAAATGTAAAAGAACCCACTCATTGTCACAAGCACACCCTGGACCTTGTTTTAACTCATGGTATAGAGATTAGCCAGCTGAGTGTGCTCCCTCATAACCCCACACTCTCAGATCACTTTCTAATCACCTTTCAGTTTGTTCTAGAGAATTCCACCGCTCCAATAAATAAAGAACAGCTCAGAAGAACATTGACTGACTGTTCTGTATCTGAATTTAAACTTACAGTCCAACCAATATTTAGTAACATGCTGAGCAAACACTCTGAGAGCAGCTCCCACAGTTTCAGTCCCAATAAAAATGATCAGTTTGTTGATGACTCAATGGAGACCCTCAGGAGAACACTTCATGTTGTTGCTCCTTTGAAACCAAAAATATTTAGACAAAACCGAGTATCACTGTGGTTTAATGCTGAAACACGTCCCCTTAAACAAGTAACCCGTAAGTTAGAAAGAGAATGGCGCAGATCCGGCTCAGAGCAGTCCCTGAATAACTGGAAATATAGCCTTCTAAATTATAAAAAAATCTCTGCGTAAAACCAGAACCCAATACTATTCAGCTTTAATATCACAGAATGGAAATAATCTGAGATTTATTTTTTGGTATTATAGCCAGACTGACCAGCAGTCACAGCTCAGTGGAACCACATATTCCTGCACTGAAACTGCACTAGTTAGAGTCACTAATGACTTATTACCGGCCACAGAAAAGGGACTAATCTCTAATCTGGTCCTGTTAGATCTTAGTGCAGCCTTTGACACTATAGACCACAGCATCTTACTCCAGAGACTAGAGCATGACATAGGGATCAGAGGATCTGCCCTTCAATGGTTTAAATCCTATTTATCTGATAGCTACCAGTTTGTTCATGTAAATGGACATTGCTCCCAAATATAGTCGAGTTAGCCACGGAGTCCCACAGGGCTCAGTTCTAGGACCCATCCTGTTTGTGCTTTACATGCTGCCTCTAGGGAATATTATCAGGAAACATGGGATTCATTTTCACTGTTATGTGGATGATACACAGTTGTATTTATCCATTAAGCCCTCGCCTTTGGCTCTTCCCGCTCCTGTCTTTGGCTGTGACCTCGCCTTTGGCTCTTCCGGCTCCCGTCTTTGGCCTGACCTCGCCTTTGGCTCTTCCCGCTCCTGGAAGCTAAACGAAGAAGAGCAAAAAAGTATGCAAACTGCAGCCATGGGCTTCTCGAATGTGCATCCCTAGTGTCATCGAAAATAACCAAGTCCTTAGAATAAAATACTGGTGAAGCTTCCTATTTTCAAAGTGCAGTGTTTTTGTCACAAAAAAAAATTAGACCGAAGAGCAGATCACTGACATGCATTCTGAAAAAAACACCTAGCTTTAACAGCAGAGCTTTGGCTTGAGTGTTTACAATCTTTTGATAACGGTAACTCTTCAACCGTTGATGCAATTTATGGAATTCTAGCCGATTCTGAAGAGAAGCAGTTTCACCTGATATGCAGCACTGCACAGTAGTGATTACGTAATCAGTTAATTCTGAAACAGAGAAAAGCGACTTTTCAACCCGCCTTTGCATTAATATTCAGTGCTTTAGAACGTAAAGTGTTGCAGAACTTTGAGGATGAAAAAAAATGTGGAGAACATTTTCAGAATTTGTTGTTAAATTATCCAAATCAACAGTGAAGTTTATGTTTTTGATGTTGTTTATGTTGCTGCTGAACTTATCCAGAAAATTGATGGGAAAAAACATCATGTTATAAGTCACAAACATAATTTCTTTTTAGTGGGCAACTCCAGGCCTCGAGGGCCGCAGTGTCTGCATGATTTCCAGATATTCAAGCCCTACTCATGGCGGATTACCTGGTTCAGGTGTGTCCAGCCATGCAGAACATGCCAGAGCATGGAATGTTGGGAAACATGCAGGAATGAGGCCCTCGAGGCCTGGAGTTGACTATCCTTAATCTAAATCTTTATCTAAATCTCTGTTTTTATCAGTTTTGTTGATTCTAATCTTTCCTGTTCTTAATAAATGTATAAATGACAGTGATTTAAACACGTGAAAAAATGACACCAGCTAACTAAAGCTACATAAGAGCTGCAAATATGTGCTCTCGTGATAATATGAAAGCCTTTAAATTCCAGATATTAAAGGCATGAAAATGAGACATTTTTATATGAGGTAAATAAACGGCTGCCTGCTGTTTTTATTTTATAAAACATACTGAAACCTGCTTGATTACACCATGATTACAAAAAATCTACATTTTCCTGTTTACAACCGGACATTTTTCTTCTCTATCTTTCTCCCTTTTTTTTTATCAAACCCACTTTTCTTTTGATACATGTAATGACTTTTAAATTAGTTTTAATAAACACATGCTCACCTTCAGACCATATGTGTTCTATCTGTTCTCTAGAGCCTCATGCTGGCTTTAAGATTGCTTTCAATATGTTTGATGCAGACGGCAACCAGATGGTCGACAAGAGGGAGTTCTTGGTGGTGAGTTACTGATACAGAAAATGACTGAATTGTTCATGTTAATAGCACACTCTGCATAGATTTAGTTAAAAAAGAAAGTCAAGCACACCTGTGATGAAAAGCTGGGATTTTAATGAAACTGAAGTTTTGTCCATCAGGAGATTCAATGTTTTTTTTTAGGTTTTGAAGCTGTGTCTGAGCTGGGATCCCATAGCTTGGACCACTTTTGTGTTCAATGAAGCTGTGGATGTAAAACTTGAAAGAATTTAACAGAGTTCAGTTACTCATTCTTTCAGGTCTGACCACAAGAAGAAAAAGCTTGACTAAAAATTAAAAAATCTGAATAAACCAGGAATATGTCCTGTTTGTCCCATGCACACAAATAAATACATGTCAGTTTCAAGCTTTAAGTCGCTTGGGACTTTACTTTCCCTGCAGGCTGGGAGGGACAGACTTTCCACCATAGAGAAAGTCAAATCTATAGTGGTGGGTGGCAGTGGAATGAGTGGAACCAGCAGGAGGGAGTGGTCATGGTCTAAAGTCCTGTGGGAGCAGGCAGATGTTGCTCAACCAAAGAATTCCCACAATAAATTGCCATTTAATACAAGAGTCTTATTTAACAGGGTTTTCTAAAAGTGCAATTAGCTGTTAGATAAAACACATTTGATATTTTAATAAAACACTAACATAATATTATGTCCTTCATGAAATGCTGTCTGATTTCTACATCTTTAAGGTTGGTTTTTGCTTTCCCAGTTTGATGAAATCTAACCAAAGAATGCAGGTGAAACTCCACCTCGCCTTTGACTTTAGTAGTGACTTATGTTTTAATGTCCCTATGACATGACTCACTGAGTTACAATAAATGAATACTCTTGATTGTGTTGGGAGATGACCTGTATTAAAATCACAGAATAGAGCTGTATGAAAGGGTGGATGGCTTTGTGAGCATTATGTGTTCCTGTGAGCAGGTAAGGAACTCATCCTTTCTCTGCTTGCAGCTGCAGGAGATTTTCAGGAAGAAAAATGAGAAGAAAGGAAGGCGAGGAGATGCTGAGAAATCAGCCCAGTTGGTAAGAAGCAAGAGTTTTTATGTTACAGTAAAATCAATAAATTGATTATTCAATTTATCCAACCAGATCGATCTGTCAGAGGTAAGTTGTTAATCAAATCCAATTAACCTGTACCATGAAGTAAATCAATTAAAAATGAAATAAATCAAATTCATAATTGATTTTGGAAGAAAACATTTGGATTGAAGTACTGTAGGCACACCACTATTACCAACAGTGTTCATGTCAGTATAACTGTGGGCTTAATGGCAGCTGCAAAAAGACAAAAGTTACTTTCTAGCTTACTGGACCAGTCAGGGACAAGCATGAGTTATGCTTTAGTCCCACCTGTCCTTACAGGTGGATTCAGGCTTACACCAGGCTGCATCCCTATCTTGAATCAGATTGTCAATCTCAGGGGAGAACCACGGATTGTTGAGCCCTTTGACCCGGAATCTTCATAGGGGTGCATGTTTATGAGTTTTAAATACTCATCATGAAAGTATTGCCACCCTAAGTCCACGTCATCATTTAGAGAGATTCTGACCTCTCAGTAGAGAAAGGTCATGATCATAAGCTTGATCATTCAGCTTTTTACCAGGACAAAAGATTTAGTTTTTGGAAGTTTAACAAACTAACATTTGACAAATAATGATTTGTTTTTATGATAATATCTCAAAAAGCACAGTTGTTTTCTTGCGTTCCTCATTCTGTCTTTTTAGCCCATGCAGCTTCACATCAGAAAGCTAAAGAATTGACAGACAACACAAAATACTTTACCTATCAAATAGAAAGGAAGGACATCTAATAAAAATGACAGAATATAAAAAAAACCCAAAACATTATAGCATTAGCATGTGCTTGTAGGGTTTTGGAACCAGGTCGATTTATTATTTTCAGTTGCAGTCATTTCCGGTTTTATTTTGTTGTTACTTCCTGTGCTTTCCGTTTTCACAGGTCACTTGTCGTTCTCCCTTAGGTGTTCCCTCCCCCTAACACACCTGTTTGTCATTTTGTCAATCCTCTCTTCCCGTTATATACCCTCGTCTCCCTTGCACGGGTTGTCGGGTGGTTTTGTTGCTGTAGTTTGATGTTCCTCCTTCGAGCCATTAAATCTATTGACTTTTTTCATTCCGAGTTCCGTCTGCATTTGTGTCCGCACGTCAACCTTGACAGTGCTGAGTAAACTAAAGGGACAATCAAATCCGCTTCACATGGGACTGCGTAATCTGTGCTTAAATTGGACAGGAAATACTCAAAATACAGTGACTTTGAGGATAAAATTATTTAGACCAAACATATATAAATTGCATTTATGGAAGACACTTTTATGTATTCTATTTTATGTGTAGGCTCTGACAGGTTAGACACTGTTCCTGTCTCCCCAACCACATGTCACTGGTTGAAATGCATTTCAATGAGGAATTAAAAGCTGCTGAACTGACCCCAAACCCACCCAAATTGTGTCCAACCACCTAAAACCATTTTTACTTACAAAATCAGAATAAGAACCTGGATACCACCAGGATAACACTGCCTCTGCTGGCTGACTGGTCTTCGGACTTATTGTTGACTGGATAATACCATTGCTGCAGAGGGAGAACGAAATACTTATATAAGTTCAATTTTATGCCATTTCAGTGATTGGGGGTGGGGGTGGGTGGGTGTATGACAGAGGTAAACAATAATGGATGTAAATTTATGTTAGACATTTTTATACAAATAGTATTAATTAAGTGCTTTTAATTCTACTCATTCATGTTTTCTAATTTGAGTCCTTGTGTTTTCTCTTGTCTGTGTGGGGAGCTTTGCAGTTTGTTCTGATGTGATTTAACTATTACAAATAGCAAATAAATGGATTGCTTGATTAATTAAGTGTTCAACAGGCAATCACCTACCTTTGCTTAATGATAAGTCCGCCTGTCTTTATCTCTATGACCCAAATCAAAATAAAAGGTTTACGGTCATTTAAACAACGTCTGGATTGATCAGTTGTTTAAGTGTGAAAACTGCCACTTAGGAAATCAGGTTTGAACAACTGTCATTGAAACAACGTTAAAGTCCTCAAAGCTGCTCAGTCACATAGAAACTGTACAGAAGTAGTGTGACACCTCAAGGCTCATAGTAAACACTTCAGTCCTGTTCAGAGTTTTGACACAAAGATTTCAATTGCTTCAAATGAACTTAAGAATTCATGTGATTGAGAAAGCTCAGCAGTGCTGTCATGCAAAATGCCTATTTTGAATGTATTTGCAGATGTGTTGTCCTGTGGAACATGTACTAACATGTCTTCTTCCTTCTTTATTCTTCTCCCACGGCATGTTCTTCACTCTTCTGCCTTCTCTTTGTGTGTCAGAGTATGCAGCTGTACGGATATCAGGTTGCCCCCATGAACAGTGTATGTATCTAAAACCACAATATCTGTGCTTCTTTCCTGCTCTACAGGTGGTAATTGTGTTTTTATTTTTTTTTTATTTTACATGTATCTCAATCATACAATTTCTCAATAATTTAAAATAAACTATAATTGATCTGAAATATTAGTAAGTAAATTACGCAGTTTAAGTGAAAAAAAGACAAAATTAACTTTCCATAATTTTCATGTGAAACATTGACAGAAATTTAAGTCTAGAGAACTGTGTTCATGTTTCTCCTTTATTTACCATCATAATTTAAGAGATCTAAATTGTTCCTGATTCAGAGTATTTGGTAGGTTAGGATTTGTTTTTTGAAGCAAAATAAGGTCCACTTATTTTTAGCATATCAGTGATCAGGGTTACAACAAAGCAATATGAAAACAAACAGCAGCTAGAACCGGTCATGACCAAAGCTGCCTCCAGGGGCGCACCAGCTGATCACAGCTGCTGCTGAACAAACCTCTTTGACTCAAACAATGCTAAACTTACTATAAACATCAACACAAACTGTTTCACAGTTTTGCTGTCTAGCATGATGCCATGACGCTTACGTGTTTCCATTTCTCCAGTTAATATGCACTACTGGGCTGTATACAGCTGTCTTTTGATTGAAAAAAACAACTCATCTTCAAGTATCACATTTCATTTGTTTGTTTTTAATAGGAAAAGATCAGGCAGATGAAGACAGTCCTAAAAGTCCATCATTGAGACAGGAAACAGATTAATTCCCAGGCTTTTTGTGAACAGCTCTCATCGCAGAATATAAACGTGTGTTTAGGGTGTGTGTCCTTAAGTTTGCCGAAATCAGGACACCAATCATATCACTTTTTAATCGTCCCTGTTATCCCCACCCAGTCCCTAAGAACTTTCTAAAACTAATAGACAGTCTGTAATGTGTCCTTTACTCCCTCTTAAGTGAACGAATCTGAAAAGATAGCCGCGTCATGCATGAGTTTTCTTCAGCGTGGTGACTGCTTTATGAACAATTAAGAAGTGTTTCCATACATTACACTTCTGTGAAAGTTAAATCTGCTTAAGCCATCTGAGGCCACATAATTATGAATTCAAACTGTGAGGGGAGTTTTAGTAACTGAGAAGCAGCAGTGAGCAGTCTTTCCCTCTCACCTTCCTCATACTGTTTTCAGAATTGTGATGGATAGCTACATTGTCACTTTGAAATTCAGCGTGGAACAGCGTCACGCTAAGATGACTGCCAGAACCTTCTCCTCAGAGTAAAAAGGCGAGGTTGGTGGTCAGGAGCTCCGCTTGGAAGTTAATTAGGAGACATAGAAAGAGGAGCAGCTGCTTCATTCCGTAAAAGTAAGCTTTTATGCAAGTATTGCTGTTTAAAAGGTTTGGCTCCATCGCTTAGAAAAAGTTCATTTTGTTTACAAAAACTTGAAAATGTCCTTTTAACAGTTTTATTTGCCTCTGCTGATGCAGTGCAAAGTAAAGTAAAACCTGGAACAATAGAGAAGCTCAACCACAAATGATTTCAAAGTCATGTTTTCTATTTTGATTATAAAACGTGGTTCTGACTTTGATCTTTTCAGTGTTTTCTTGGTTTCTTAAATATTTTAGCAAAATCAGTTCTTGTGTAAACTTACTCTCCTCTTGTCAACAGAAATGACAGTTTTGTATTTCAGCTTAACATCCTGTTAAAAACCTCTTGAACTAAATGTAAACTTTTTACTGTCTGAATATGCAGCTCATTTGACAGAGGAAATACTTGCTTTTTATGAAGTCAGTGTTACCTTAGGATGAGACAGTTCGAATGAAGTCCAACAATAGACATGGCAGTAAATAAACAAAGTTTACTCATTGTTCCAAACACTTATGATTATGATTTAGTCTTTGTTGTTCCATAAGAATATATTCTAAATGCCTTAAATTGCTTCATTTAGATTGAGTGAAGTTTTCTATGAGATTTTGAGAAGACTGTAGTCCTAGAGGATAAACACCATCTCATTTGTCTCATGGAAGCTTATTGAACCCCCATCTCTAGCAACCAGGTGGTTTTTAGCATCAGCAGTCTGTTGCTTGTTTTTCAGCATCTGTGAGAGTGGGTCCCACAGCTTCTCTATGTTTAAAGTCCTGAGAAAATACTGACAATCTAATGCTCAATGAGTAATATTTTTGGTAGAGGCCACATCTCCTTCATTTCAGTTTTTATGTAGAAAGAGATCAAGATTAGATCATGAAAAAAATGAGTGATGATTACCTCAAAACATGAGTACCTCAAGAATTGTAGAGTACTAGCATGCAAATGTAGTATTATGTTCTACACTTTCTATTTGTTTCAGAGTACTACAACCAGATTAGGGTTAGGACTTGAGAAACAGTATACCATCTCACAGCAGGATGGATTTGAAACACAATCAAAGTTGATGTGTAGAAGACACCAAGTGTTCCTGGGCATTGAGCTCAACTGCTCAATATGGAAACAAAAAACATTTTAGAAATGGTTTCTGAAAGTTTTGTCTGAAGCCATCCGTAGATCAGCTGAAAAATACATTTGAAAACAATTTCAGTGACAGTTAATGAGAGCAGGGCCACAGCAGGTACAGAGTTCCTTTTTACAGTACCTTTTAAAATAAACACATTTCTTCTGTTGCAAGCTCACTAAAGAGGATTATCTTCCCCATCAGGCTTAAAAGTGGAACTGCAATTCATTCTCCAAGCACCGTAAGTGCTTGCAGAACGGTCTGATGACCAGCATGAGGACCAGGTATTTGGTGACCAGGCATCTCTCTGCGGTGTTGTTCTGACTCACACTGATTTCTGATCCTGTTTGTTAAATTAATATATTAAAAATAAAGTATTGTTTTGTCAGGTGTCAATTATCTAACTTGTGCAAAAGAGAAAGTCCGATTTTCTGCTTTGGCAAAAAAGATTTTGCAGATTTTTTACCAATGCAATGCACTTAACTGCGTTGCAGATTTTACAAATGTACTTACAGATGTGGAACAACTAAAAGGGAAAATCATGACTCTCCAGGGATCTGAAAGTTACTGTCCAAAAGTTCAACAAAGAAATAACTTGAGTAAACACATGTCAAAACGTTTAACCTACCTTCTCATAATTCATAATCTTACTTCAGATCTGGCCGCAGATAAACTTGACATTCTTTGATTATCTTGACTTCTTCATATCCTCCATATTGGAAACACTTTCTGGTTTGTTCGTTTTGTCTTTTTAATTCAATTCCATTTGTTTCTATAGCCCAATATCACAGCTGTAGCCGTCTCATTCGGCTGACATCAGTATTTTGCAAGAACAAAAAGTCAAACATGAAAGTAAACAATAGCTGGTTGTAAAACAGACAAAGCTGAACAAACATCTCTGCCCTTAAACCCTCCTTTCTCCTCCTTTTGAAACCTGAATAATTAATTATGTTCTCAATGAGGAGTCTGGGAGGTTTCAATGTCAAAAGTTGAAAATATTTGTTTGTGGCTTTGTTTAGCAGTAGTCATATTAATGTATTAAATTTACTACATTTTCATAATGAATATCTATAGAACAAACTTTGTAAATTGGTTAGATTAGAACTGAACTGATGCTGGTACTGCTTGATCATCCCAACAGGTGCTAAAAAAAGACTGTCAGGAGGTTGCGGCGCGGAGTTACTGGGATGTTTTGAGGCGAAGTGCCACCCAAGTCCTCTTTTCTGACCTGTCAGAGGTACATAAAAATCATACCTTCCACCATGTCTTTCCTATTTTTTTCTTATCGGAATATTTCTAAAGGTTTATTGTGGCTCTGCTGCATCAGGAATGCCAGCATAACTCCTGAAACCTTCAAAACTTTTTTTGTATAAACCAAGGAGACCATAATCTGCAGCCATGTGTGCAGTAACTGTGTAAATGGAGCATATATATATAATTTAGTGCTGTCAAGCGATTAAAAAATTAATCAGACTAATCACACTTTTGGATCGTGATTAATCTCATTATTCACATGTTTTTACTAAGTAAATTTTATTCGATATAAATTATATAAAAAGGCCAGAGCGGTAGATGGTTAGAGGTGAACTTTCTCTCTGAACTGATGCTTTATTTAACCTATCATAACGATCAGCAGGTACCGTATATCTTCCAATAGTAGCTCAGGCATTATTTTAAAAAATTGTCGGCCGATTTGGCATTTATTAGAGATCAGCGTCTATTAGAAACTGGCGTTTATTCCATCACAGACAGAATGGTGATGGACAATGGGTTCATTTTGCATAAAATTCGATCACAATATGCAGAAAATAACAGATGTACATTTTAGGGTTTATTGAAATGATGAAACATTTTATTCTGTTCTGATTCACACTGGCTGTGAACGTTTCTTTTTTCTTTGAGTCGTCAATCTCTGTATCAAAAATCAGTTTAGCTTTCATGCCGATCATTTTATTGGAGACACGAGCACCTTTTCCTTTGCTCAGTAATCCATGTTCAAACCAGTTCTTCTAATTTGTTGCTGCTTTCTCTGGTCACCAGGAAACCAGGCTTGTTTCTTTCCTATCGGTAGCCGTCTCTACGGTTTCACCCATCTGCTTATCCTATTCTCTGATATGTTTCTGATTCACCCCAGAATTGCTACATAAAGCTAGCAGCTAATGTTTTTAGCTGTTAGCTCAATGGAGATAGCAGCTAATGTTTTTAGGATGTTAGCGACATGGAGCTAGCAGCTAATGTTTTTAGCCTGTTAGTTACATGGAGCTATGTCTGTGTTTATCTCATTTACTTCGCATTAAAGACGTGGATGATGTTAAGAGATCTGGTTGATTTATTTCGAAAAGCCCTACAAAAACATCAGTGATCTGTGACATCAGCATCTGTGACATGAAAGCCACAGACACCCAACCCCCACCCTCTACCTGACTAAGTAAGGAGGTGGGGGAGTTTAGCCACTTTGGGTGGGTGGATGGATGGATGGATGGATGGATGGATGGATGGATGGATGGATGGATGGATGGATGGATAGACAAAAGAACATATGGATGGATGTGTGCATGGATGGATGGGTGGATGGACCAACATATGGATGGATGGATGGATGGATGGATGGATAGACAAATGAACAAATGGATGGGTGTTAATTCTTATGCAGAATATCTTGTCATATTAATATGTTTTCTTGGTTTTCTAAAAAACTTGCACACTAATGTTAAAAGGACAAAAATAATAACATCTTGAAAGAAAACATCACATCTGTTTTTTTCTGTCATGGTTCTAGTGTAAAGGTCATGGAAGGAGGATAGAAAACTAATCAAAGCCATGATTCGTGATAACAGTTTTGTATGAACTTAAAGGTTTTGGTTTACACCACACTGCTGAATAAACCCTAACCCTGCTGGATTGACACTTTTGCTGTCAAATAAAAATTGAATAAAAAATGAGAAACTTGTTTAATCTGCAATTATAACTTGGGTAACAAATGATAAAGATCTGCATTTGCAGTGATCAGTAAGAGCTAACAGGTTAGCAGCAGGAGTGTAACTAGGTGTTAAAAATGGGAGTGCTCAGCCCTTTGAGAAATGCACACAACATGAGCAAATGTAGTGCATGTGCAGTTGCTATAATTAGTGCAACATTTCCCTGTTTGCTAGTTCTCTGGTAGCTTTTCTATCCAACAACACTGATTTTGTGTGTTTGTGTTATCTCCTGCTTGCCAAAACATGACTTTTCCAAAGCTTTTTATTTCAATTCTTGCAACCACTACTGACTGACCTATCTTGATTGATGCTTTTGGCAAAACTACATGGGAAGCTGGTTGACTAAATGTTCTAACCGAATTTGCTTTTCAAACCAGCTGTGGTGAAACACTTGCTTCTGTGTACCAATATTATCATCTTGGTAGCTCCTAAGCTTTATCTTTCTGGGCCCTGTGTTTTTGTCCTCTAAATCAAATCTTGTTGTGGAATGAGTTGCTGCAATAGCTTAATAATTTTTCCTCTCTTGGCCTGTTTGCTTTCCTTTGAAATACTCAGATCTTCCCCTGTCTCTCTTTGTTCTTTGTCTTGAGCTTGTCTGTTGACTTTTTTCTATCTTTGCCTCTCCTTCTGTCCGACCCCTCAACAGACATCAACACATATTGAATTTATAACTGTTCCAGTAAAGAGGCTGATGTCATGACTTTTGCTCACACACCACAGTACTTTCTTCCTCTCAAATATTTTTAAATTACGCAAGTTACATTTTGGGCACAGATGTGACTAAATTTTTACCATAAGTACACATCTAGTGATGACGGGTGAAGCACTAAAAAAACAAAGACATCACACCTAAGCACAAACACAAAAACAAAAGGAAAGCAAAACAACAATTATTATAGGACTAAGACCTCAGAGAAAGAAGGAGGACTCTTTATCAAAACACAATGCCACACAGCGAAGCAAAATGAGGAAAATAAATCCTCATGTAGGGCGCTTTTTGAACTCTGTTTAACGTTTGCTGGATTTCTATCAGGAAACAACCAAATTCTCAGGATTGCATCCCACCCACATCCTAGGTAAGGGTCTGAGCAGGAAAAATGTCAACATCACCTGTTGCCGCTTTTGTTTAGCCACTTACGCTTAGCTGCCGGCATTGCCACACAATGTAAGCTAACAGAGTTCAACACCCTGTTCATTTAACTGCAGCTAGCGGTAAGCCGATAAGCTATCTTCAACTTTCACAGAAATTACCGGTCTTTGTAGCTTCACGAGTCGGATGAAGTTGGTCATTGTTGAGGTTCTGTTGATAATCCTTTAATCATCATGTTCTGTAAACTGCAAGCCGTATTTTGTTCGCACCATTATATACATTTTATACCGGAATGTAAAAACACCAGCAAACATGAACTCACGTTTTT
The DNA here is from genome assembly GCA_014656515.1 of Oryzias celebensis. Taxonomy (NCBI): domain Eukaryota; kingdom Metazoa; phylum Chordata; class Actinopteri; order Beloniformes; family Adrianichthyidae; genus Oryzias; species Oryzias celebensis. Next base: position 57,570 of record BNCR01000118.1, on the reverse strand, counting down.
AACAGAGCAATGTTTTTCTCCAATTTGATTGGTTAGATTGTCGGATCAAACCAACGTGAACCTAATTTGATTGGATGTCGTGGCACCATCACACAGGGATGTAAACAAACAGAGACACCACAGCTCAGGCTTTGTCAATATGCTTTTTACATTTTTTATTTTTTGAAAAAAAGCAAGTCTCTCCAAATCCAAAGGGCTAAAGTCCAAGTCAAGTCATGAGTTATTGAGGTTAAAGTCCGAGTTAAGTCACAAGTCAGGGCTGTGAAAATCCAAGTCCAAGTTATGAACTGGGCCATGGTCGCCTGTATGGCAGACCACCAAAAAAGAATTCTGCATGATTTGTTGTTGTGGTCATATCTGGATGTCCAGCCACGGGAGTGTCATGCACAAGATGTAGCACCCGGTCTTGGTGTGATGGAGGGACATAAGTGTGGTCAACCGAACAGGAGGGCGGAGGTGGATTGTTGTTGTTGATTTCAGCAAGCTCATTCATAATGTTCTATTGGATGGGAGCCATGATTAGAGAGTCCGGGATGATGCTTTCAGGCAAAGGGGTTTCCCCTGCTGAGGGTTCAGAAAGTTGAGAGAAGGCATTGGTTCCCATTCTTGTAATCGGGTCAGTAGGTGATCTGGAAATCAAATAGGGAGAAGAACAGAGACCACCGAACTTGACGGGCATTCAACCTTTTAGTGAACTTGAGATACTCCAGATTTTTATGGTCAGTTAGGATAGTGAAGGGATTAGACGCTCCTTCTAACCAATGCCTCCACTCGGAGAAGGCCTCTTTCATAGCTAGCATCTTACAATCCCCCACAATTCCGCTCTGTGTCCAACAGCTTCCTAGAAAAGTACGCACAGTAGAACATCTTGAGCGGCTGACTGTGCTGCTGGGACAACACGGCACTCACCCCAGTGCTGGATGCGTCCACTTCAACCACAAACGGGAGTGTGGGATCTGGATGACGAAAAATGGGTGCCTGGGAGAAGCATTGCTGCAGGGTCTTGAAGGCAGTTGTGGCTTCCGGAGTCCACCACAGATGTTTGGGGGACGCCTTCAACATAGATGTGAGAGGAGCTACCACGGCGCTGAAACCTCTGATAAACCACCTGTAGAAATTGGCAAACCCCAGAAAAAGTTGTAGTTCTTTTACAGATGCAGGTTGAGGCCACTGTAGAACTCAATCTACTTTACCTTGATCCATGGCCACCCCCTCAGCACTGATAACATAGCCGAGGAATTAAACAGAGGTTTTGTGGAATTCACACTTTTTCCGTTTGGCATAGAGGTTGCTATCGATCAGACGCTGGAGGACATGACAAATGTGTGAGACGTGCTCTTCAAACGAGTTAGAATAGATGAGTATATCGTCTATGTAAACAAAAACAAAGTTGTGAAGCATGTCTCGAAACATGTCATTGACATAAGCCTGAAACACAGGGGAGCCTTACTAGACTAAATCGCATAACAAGATACTCGTTATGTCCAGTAGCTGGAAAAGCGGTCTTCCACTCATTACCCTCACGAATGCATATGACATTGTAGACGTTGCAGAGATCTAATTTGGTGAAATATTGAACTTTACGTAAGTGTCCTTGGGCTGGTGGAACCAGGCAGGGGGTAACGATCCTTGATGGTGATTTCATTGAGGCTGCGGTAATTCAATTCAATTTAATTCAATTCAATTTTATTTATATAGCCCAATATCACAGCCATAGCTGTCTCATTGGACTGATATCAGTATATTGCAAGAAACAAAAAAAGAATCAAACATGTAAAAGTAAACAATAGCTGGTTGTTAAACAGACTAAGCTAAACAAACACCTCTGCCCTTACACCCTCCTTCTCGGTGAGGAAAAACTCATAAAAAAAACCCTGGACAACAACCCCGGAATGCAATGATCCAGAACCAGAGTGGTTTTAAAAGGTTTTATTGTCCACGAGTTCCTCTGCAGTTCGGTATTCTCTCCAGCTTGGAGGGATGGCGCTAACGAGCAGGCTGGGTATAGAGGCAGGACAAGAAGAGTGGTGGAGCAGGAAACTGTGGCACCCGCTGGTGATTCCTAGCAGGTCTGGGCTAGGATGTCTCTGGTGTGTGAACATAGCAGACTGAAAACGGCAAGGCAGACTCGCGTAGACTTTGCAGGTTGAAACCATGAGACAGGCATGTGTAGTCGTGGCGAGAGCTTGAAGAAGCAATGACAACTTCCTGTTGAAAAGGACTGGAGAGGAGACAGGTTAAGTAGTGTGGGGAACAGGTGGTGAGTATGAGACTGATTGCCTGGAGGGCGGATCCAATAGTACCCCCCATTCAACGAACGTCACCAGACGAGCACCCAGGCTGCCCGGGCTGTTCACAATGGAAGTCAGTGATGAGATCGCAGTCCAGGATGAACCGGCCAGGCACCCAGGACCTCTCCTCCGGACCATACCCCTCCCAGTCCACCAGGTACTGGTGGTCCCGTACGCTTCTCCTGGACTGCAACAATTTACGAATGGTGTAGGCCGGGCCCCCATCAATGAACCTGGGAGGAGGCGGCGGACTAGAGGGGGGCACATGGCCACTCTTGATCACCAGCTTGACTCTGGACACATGGAACGTTGGATGAGCACGGAGAGGCCGAGGCAACCAAAGTCGGACGTGGTATTCCAGGATGGCAGGTCAGCTTGGAGTTATGACACCACTGCAGGACCTTGGATTGGAGGTTGTCAGGGACAAACAGTCTCCCAGGGGGACAATCTGAAGGGATGGATATCTCATCCTGAACACGCGAAACCTCCTCCTCAATGTCTGTGAAAGCCGCACACAGCCGAGCTGAGGAAGGGAGAATGAACTCAGGTTCTGCCACACTGTTTGGCAACGAGAAAGGGCATCATCTTTACCATTGCAGGATCCTGGTCTGTAAGACAGGGTAAAGTTAAACCTGGTGAAGAATAAGGACCACCAGCAAACGTTAAACAGAGTTCAAAAAGCGCCCTACGGAGTCAGAGGCATCAACCTCCACCAGGAATTGCTTAGATGGATCAGGCATGGCCAGAACAGGAGCGGTAGTGAACAGGCTCTTAAGCTTGGAAAAGGCCCTCTCAGCCAAGGAAGTCCACATTAACTCCTTATTACATGAAGTGAGGGTGTGAAGAGGGGCAGCGACCTGGCTGTAGCCTCTGAGGAATCGACGAAAAAAGTTTGCAAACCCCAAAAAACGTTGAAGCTGCTTTCTGTTTTCTGGTGTGGGCCAACCGGTAACAGCTGAGACCTTGGCAGGATCCATGTGTATCTCCCCTGTGGATACTACGAGTCCTAAGTATGTGGTGGAAGACACATGGAATTCACATTTCTCAGCTTTGACAAATAGTTTTCCAAACTAGACTACTGCAACTAGTCTGAAGTAAACTAGTTCTGGAGGAAATGCCCAAGGACTTCTCGAACATGCCGTTTATGCTCGGTCTCAGATTTGGAGAAGAGCAAAATGTCGTCCAGGTATACACAAAGTGCTGGATCATGTCTCCCAAAACATAATTGACCAGATTCTGAAACACAGCAGACGCATTGGTTAGTCCAAAAGGCGTAACCTGATACTCGTAATGCCCCAGGGGTGTGTTGAAGGCGGTCTTCCATTCGTCGCCCTCCTGAATGCGAACCAGATGATAAGCATTGAGTAGTCAGTAGAAGAACTTAGAGGCCTGTAGCAGTTCAAACGCTGAGACCGTGAGAGGCAATGTGTAGCGGTTTTTAATGGTGGTCTGGTTCAACCCACGATAATCAATGCAGGGGCGAAGGGACCCGTCTTTCTTCGTTACAAAAAAGAAACCCGCTCCAACAGGTGATGTTGAGGGACGAATGAAACCAGAAGCGAGGGAATAGTTGATGTATGTTTCTAGAGTTTTGCGTTTGGGGGCCGACAGAGCATAAAGGTGACCCCGAGGGGGCGAGGTCCCTGGTAGAAGGTCAATACCACAATCGTAAGGACGATGGGGGGGTAACGAGTCGGCTCTGGCTTTACTGAACAGCTCTTGAAGGTTGTGATAAACCAGGGGAACTTTGGACAAATCGGGAGGCACAGAATCTTCTTTTTTGAGAACCATAGGCTGACCTAACGGTGCCGCAATAAGGCTAGTAATAGGGCAGTTAGGGCCCCAATTCTGGAACTTGTTGGTTTGCCATTTAACATGTGGATTGTGGTCACGCAGCCAGGTGATCCCCAGAATAAGTGGGAGAAACACAAACTCAATAAGGTTGAAACCGTGAGACAGGCTTGCATAATCGTGGCGAGAGCTGGAAGAAGCGACGACAACTTCCTGGCGAAGAGGACTGGAGAGGAGACAGGTTAAGTAGTGTGGGGAACAGGTGGTGAGCATGAGACTGATTGCCTGGAGGGCGGATCCGACAGGGTATTGACCAGTCTCTGCCGTCTCCAGCTGGTCCAGAATTCAGCTGCCAGCCTGCTAACGGGGACCAGACGGTGTGAGCACGTCACTCCTACACTGCGCTCTGTCTACTGGCTGCCTCTGTCTTTTAGAATTGTTTTTAAGATTTTACTTTTGGTTTTTAAATGTTTGAATGGTCTGGCAACTCAATATCTTTCTGAACTTTTACATTTTTATCATCCATGTCAAGTCCTAATATCTGAAGATCAAATGCTTTTAATAGTTCCCAGGACTCGGCTTGTGACTCGGTGTGACAGAGCCTTTTCAGTAGACCCTCCTAAACTCTGGAATGCTCTCCCCCTTTCTGTGAGGTTTGCCAGATCTGTCAGTGACTTCAAGTCACTTTTAAAAACACATCTTTTTAATCAGGCTTTTATCTCCAGTGAGCAGGTTTAGGGGGCCAGCCTGTTTTTGTTTTGTTTTATTCTATTTTATTGTTTTATTGTTATTGTTTTATATCTTTTTAATGTCTCATTGCTTTTACTACTTTTTGTTGAGTAATGATTTATGTTTATTTGATTTTATGTTCAGCACTTTGGCTGCTTTTATAAGTGCTTTATAAAAAATAAATTGATTGATTACTGTAAAATATATTAGTGTCATCTACAAATAACAGAAACTAGAATAAAAAAGATACAATAAATATCTAATTTAAGTACTTGTTAAAATACTTTGGTCCTATTACATATGAAAGCAAATGTGACTCATAATTCAAAATAAAAACCTGTCCCGGAAATGCTTTTTCATTTTCAAAATACAGCGGTGTTGAAGTAGAAAATGATAGAAATGATAGAAAAGGCATTTTGGAAGATTGATTTTTAATTTTATTTATGAGTCAATTGATGCAGTTACATTGTGAAAATGAAAAAGCATTTCTGTAATCCATTTTAATTTTCAAATTAGATATTTCTGATTGAATTTTGGTACACATTTGCCAAAGAACGTTTTGAAAATAAAACGTCAAATGTCCTTTTCTTTGTCATTTGAATTAAGGGACAGAATGAGCGGTGTTGAAGAAGAAAAACAAAAAGCCATTTGGAGGATTGAGTTGTCATTTTATTTTTGAGTCAACTGAGGCAGCTGTATTTTGAAAATGAAAAATAGTATAGGTTTTTATTTTGAATTATGAGTCACAATTTCTTCCATAATTACAGAGCCCCGAGGAACACCACAAGTAATTTCCAGATTAGGAGATGTATATTGCCCAATGTTAACATTTAACAATTTTTTATCCACTTCCATGCCATTCCTTTAATTCCATACTGTTCAAGTTAATTGAGCAGAACTTTATGGTTTATGAAATGAAATGCAAGTTAAATAAGTTGGTGCAGCATAGCTGAAATGTTTCATATTTTAAATCTATATTTAGTTCCATTAAAATTCTAATCAGACTTCTGCAACACAAATGTCCATCCTGTGAAATCTTTGACTCACCTCTTGGGTAGAGGTCTCTTTCCCTTCTCACTCCCTGTAGCCCTCTGCCCTGACTCTTTTAGATTAATAGGGATGAAGGAGTAATTAATATTAGTGTATTACTATTGTTTCCTCTAGATCTGTCACTAACGATTATATGGGGTCAAATTGGGATCAGCTTTAAGTGAATGAAAAACCAGATTGCAAATTTGAAAAAAAATTGAAAATGTGAAAACAAGACATGGTAAGTTGTAATGTCAGGTTTTCATAAACATCACTCCACAGAAACAGCCCTGCTGAAAGTGTCCAGTGACATTTTGATGTCTGCTGATTCTAGCAAATAAACTGTTCTGGTTTTATTAGATCTGCCATCAGCATTTGACACAGTTGACCATCAGATACTATTGAAAAGGCTGAGGGACCTGATCGGTTTGTCAGGGTCAGTTCTTCACTGTTGTTCCTCTTACTTTTCTGGTCAGAGTTTCAGCGTCATGGCTAACCACAAGTCCAAGTTTGCAGACTCACTGTGTGATGTTCCTCAGGGTTCTGTTCTGGGCTCTGTCCTGTTCCTGTTATACATGACTCCAGAACTATAGTGATGTCTCCTACCACTTTTTTGCTGATGATATCCAGCTATATTGTTCTTTTAAACCCTCTGAGACACACAAGCTGGACTCTGATGAACTGCCTGAGTCAGATTAAACACTGGCTCAGTAAAAACTCTCTGCAGCTAAACTCAGAGAAAACAGAAACTCTAGTCATTGCCCCTAATGACGCCATACCAGGGATTAAGCAGCACTTGTTTCTCTCGGTCAGGCTGTCAAACTCAGCCTTAGAAACCTGGGAGTCATCTTTGACAAAGACATGTCACTGGAGCAGCACTCCAAACAGCTGCTAAAGAACTGTTTCTTCCAGTTGAGGAACATTTCCAAACTCAGGAAAATTGTGTCATATGAAGATCTAGAACTTCTTATTCATGCTTTTATATCCACACGGCTGGACTACTGTAATAATCTGTCTTCTTGCTTGAATAAGAAGGAGTTGTCTCGTCTGCAGTTGATCCAAAACTCTGCTGCGAGGATCTTGACCCGCACCAAGAGAAGAGCTCACATCTCCCCTATCCTCAAAGATCTTCATTGGCTCCCGGTTGTTTATCGCCATCAATATAACATTTTATTGCTGACTTTTAGAGCCCTCCATGGTCAAGCCCCTTCATATGTCAGTGATCTGACTGTACCTTACAGACCAAAGCGTGTACTGAGGTCTGTGGATCAGAACCTGCTGATGGTCCCTCGCACTCGTCTCTGGACCAGAGGAGACAGATCTTTCCAGGCTGTTACTCTAAAACTCTGGAATGAGCTCCCACTCTCCCTGCTTTCCCTGGACTCTATTCATTCTTCTCTTAGGTTGTGAGTTTTTATTCTTGATGTTTTAACCTGTGAGGCTTCTGTCTTTTTTGGTTTTACCTTCTGTTTATCCTTTTAACTTGTGAAGCACCTTGTGACTTTTTGTCTGAGAATGTGCTATGTAAATAAAACTTACTTACTTACAAATTGTAAACTTAAAGGAATTTTTGAAAAATTGAAAATAAAATTGTAAATAAATAAATGAAACTTGAATAAAAAGAAATATTAGAACCTAAAAGTTTTACAAAATTAAAAAAATATATATTTTCAACTTTTTTTTTGTTTGTCCCTTCCATTTAGTCCTCAGTTTTCAGTTTCAATTCAGTTTTCAAGTTTTTGCTGTCGAGCTGATATTATTTTTACGTGGTGGGGGGACTTTGAGCTCATTGGCTACTTGGACATTTCCCATGGGGTGACAGACAGGACTCCTCTTTCCACCTTTTCAACATTTTTCTCTCCTGTTTAAGCTCTCAAAGGTTGTACCTTCATAGAAAATATGTCCAGCATTAGACTGAAAACAATATTTTAATCACATGAAGATTTATGTAACTGTGGGAGGTAGATAGATCCTTAATATCACCTGAGTGCACCATCTACTTCAATCGCACAGGGCTGTTAAAAGCCATTTCCTCTCTGTTAAGGTTAGAATCTGTCTTAGACCCGCTGCTTCCGGTTTCGGACGTGCAGCATTAGTGCTGTCAGGCTGCATTTTTGGCTGGAACTGTATGCCGGATCACAGGCGGTTTGTCTTTTTCGCTCGTGCAGCGCCTGTATTTTATCTTCCCAGGCTCCGGGAGCAGGTATGTCTTTGTTGTGTTTTTGCTTTTTGTTTTGTTTCCTCATGTATTTGTAGGTGCCGCTGTTTTGTGTGGGGCCACTGTCTTAGGTGGTGCCTGGTGCCGTTGTTTGACGCCACTGACTTGTCACTGCTGCCGTGATTCGGGGCCGATTTGGACTTCCATTGTGGCTCTATGACTGCCGTTTGTCTGCGCACTGGATCAGCGTGAGGTGGTCAGACTGGGTCAGACTGCTCAGGTTTCTCCCCCCCTCCCCATTGGACTTGACCGGGGTCTTCCTCCCACGCGGAGTGAAGGCAGTGGTTAGTCGCAGGGGGCGTGGCGTAGGACTTGGTGCAGGCTTTGGCAAGAAACCAATACTGAATGTTTGGGGTTCTTGTTTTGTATATTTTTAACATCAGCTTTTCATCGCAAAAGGTGAAGAGCGATATAGCGAGGGAAAACCGTACAGTAGTGATAATGCTCTCCCAAAGTATTGGGAGGAGTCCTGTCTGTCACCCCATGAGTAATGCCCAAGTAGCCAGTGAGCTCAAAGCCCCACCCCCACATAAAAATAGAATCAGCTCTGCAGTGAAAATGGAATTGAAACTGAAAACTAAGGACTGAAAGGAAAGGAGAAACAAAATAAAGTTGAAAATACAATTTTTTTTTCTATTTTGTAACAGTTTTAGGTTTAAATATTTCTTATAATAATTTTCAATATGTCTGTCAAGTTTACAATACTATTTTTTTCTAACTGTAGACTGTAGTTGGATGTCCTCTGAGAAAGTACCTAATCTGCCCGGGACTCACTGGTCGACCATCTAAAGCAGAAACTGCCACCCATGAAGTGTAGGGTAGCAGAGGAAAATGATTAGCGACAGCAAACTCGAGGTCAATTAAGCTGTGGTTTTATGGTGCTTCCCCTTGATCATGAGTGAAATGGCGATTGGGAAAGTAATGGGACTGTCACTCATGAGTCTTCACGACCGTCTGGGTGGACTATCAGGACAGGAAGCATGCAGATGACTGGGAAGACCACAATAGAGGTTCTCTCGCACACGGCGATCTCTCTTTGAGGGACAAATGGGTGGAGCCGAATTGTGTGGGTCTGAGGACAGCATCTAGGTAGGTGTTGGACGAAGTCATCATAGCTAGGTCAGGTTTAGTGGTTTAGCGCTTTCTGGCTCTGAGGAGGTTGTCTAGTCTGATAGTTGCAGCGATTAAATGATACAAGGCCAGATCCTCGTCCTGACAGGCTATTTCACTTTGCAGTTCATTGGAAAGCCCGTTACGATATACAGTTTTGAGACACAGAGGGACCATTTGGTCTGGGTGACTAAGGTCCGTAATTTCAGGGAATAGGCGGCAGCACTGTCCTTACCCCGTTTAATCTCTATGATTTGTTCTCGAGGTTCTTTACCATCGGTGGAATGATGAAACACTTCACGTAACAGACGTATGAATGTGTCATATGACTGAAATTGTAGCAAACCACCGGACCATGTCGCGGCCAACCATTTCAGCGCCGCTGAAAAGTTAAACAATGTGAAATGTAAAAAAAAAAAAAAAAAACGTTAACATCCTATTTTAAATAGGCCTAACGACACCACTGGTTAGCAGGCTAATGAAAGGCTGGCTGTTGTGAAAGGCTGGCTGGGGAGTCAACAAGTCATCAGGCTGAGGAAATGTTAATAGGCAAAGTGTCTGAGAAGAAGAGAGATTTTGGAGGTACACTTAGAGGCAGGTTTCGTTTTCTCAAGATTAGTCACCATGATGCCTCTCTTTAGTCTGGAGGGGAAGAAGCAGAAACTGTTGAGAAAAAGCAACTTTACTTCCACCTCCACCCAAGGCAAATAGCAAGGGTGCATTAGAGAAGAAGGTGAAATGAAGAGAAGAATGAAGTGTTTCCTGTTTTCACAGCTGGAAGGTGTGACTGACAGAGTCAGACCTGAGTAAAGAGCAACTCTCTTCCTGAGCATTACTCATACACAGAGGCTGTGGAAGAACATGCAATGTTTACATCAATAATTTCTGTTTTTAGCCTTCACCTCATGATCAAAGACACAAAAATACACACAGATGGACAAACACACACTCCAGGTGTTGGCTCGTGTCTCACAAGTGGGGTTACCATTATATTGTCACAGAAAAGGCTGGATTCACACAGCACGAAGTACGTTTCCAGGAATAATAAGTTTGCTATGAGAAGAATGCAAAGACCAAACATGCAGTAACAAAAATTTAGAGGTCAAATTCTGCTGGTGCTAAAGGACGAGCTAGTAAAATACCAACTCTGCCTTACAAGAAAGAAAAACCTTCCCTACGGATAGTTTGAGAACATGGATAAGTCTCTTTTTGACATATGCAGAATGGTAAAGGCTCATCCCATTCAAAACATTACTACCTTGCCACTGTTCTATTAGGTCACTAAATTAAGTCTTATCCTGCCTTCATTTCAGTTCAAAGCAAGCTAAAAACACCAATGCTTAACTGTTTCCTTTGTGTTGTTTACAGCATCCGCTTATCTGTAATTACATAATTCAACTGAAGAAGCAAGAGTGCAAAGCTACAGTGCTTTGTTGTTTAATCAAATGAAATATAAATAACTTTGAAACAACAACACAAAGAAAAATGTTTGTCTTTCAGTAAAATGCCACTCATCTGTCCATTTAACCATTATCTGAACCTGCTTAATCCTTTTCAGGGTCATGAGGTTGCTGGAGCCTATCCCAGCAACTTTTGGGTAAAGGTGGTATACACACTGAAAAGGTTGCTTGTCTGTAGCAGGACCACACAGTCACATGCATACACATAGGAACAATTTGGAAATCCAGTTGTCAGGTTTTGCTTCAGGGACCCAAAATATGACAAAAACTCAGGAGTGCAAGAAAACCAGGTTTATTAAAGCTTTAGGCTTAGATGCTCCCCCCAGGCTTTGGAGATAAACGACAGATCTATGTACGGCAACGAAGGTGTGGCTCCAGGTAGAGGCAACAGTGGGGAGAAAATGAACTCCAAGAGGGTATGGCAAAACTCAGGATACTGGAGCTTTGTCACCAATTCTTGATGCCACAGGTTAACACAAAATCACCAGGGATCTCTGGGAAGGTTTCCAAAAAGGAGAAGGTGTGGGGACTTATGAGGCTTTGGAAGAAATGGAGCAGCAGAAAGACAGGGGCATGTAAAGGCAGCTGGTAGTCAGGTTGAGTGGTGAGCATGAACACCGCTGGAGATTTCTCTGAAAGCTGGTAGTGCAACAATTTGGCAGAGAATGAAGGGCAGAGGGAGAGATTTATAGGAGCAGGAACAGGTGGAGGGAATCAGCTGATTAGCAGCATGCTGGCTGCTGCTGTGACACCAGTCAACCTATGAAGTATGCTGTTGGACTGTGGGAGAAAACACACATGAACAAGGGGAACAAGCACTCTCCATACAGAAAGGTCACAACTGGTATTTGAATCAGGACCTTTCTACTGTTGGGCGAGAGCGCTAACCACTACACCACCCTGCAGCCCTTGTCAGTAAAGTGATTTAAAAACTGTGAATATTTCCAATTGCTATGAACGGCAATAACTATTCACTAAAAAGAGTTGAAGACCACAAAACCAAAATAAAGATGTTGTGTTTACTTTAGAGGTGCCTTTCACATTCAGACAGAGACCATCTGTTTTTTTCTTTTGCATGAAAAGACTCACAACCTGTAAAAATCAACTTAAATACACATCCAGCTGTTTCCTAAAATAAACTTTGCATTATTGAAGCAATGATCTTCAGTCCAAAGAGACATACAAGTTGTAAACTAAGCAGAAGAAGCAGAGTCGACAAAGAAAGCACTAGCAGAGACATGCCACCTGGATTCTGTCTCATTGTCTGTCTGAACTGCTCATGTGTCATAAAGACTTCAGTAATGCATCCGTTTAAAGATGAAAGAACAAACTTATTTTGGTTTTCTTTGTCCATAATTAGAGACTTAATGAAAGGAACCTCCATATAGTCAGAGAAAAACAAGACCAAGAAATGATAATTCTGCAAGTGTTTGTCACTCGTGTTAAAGGAAGTCTGGCTTCATCAAAGACAAATTCAACCACAAGTTCAATTAGGCCGAATCCTTCCCTTCTCTCTACCCTACCTATTTGTCGGGGCATGTGAGTGGAAGTGGTGTCCAACATAGTTTTTAAAGGGCCGACCCTCCAAGCGGAGTGATACAGAGCCCTCCATCACGAGGGGGTTTCATGTCATGCTGTGCTGTGAAGGGAAGGTGCTTTTCTTCACCTACAGAAGTTAACATTTAGATGTAAGCAATGACTTTTTGTTTTAGCCTGACCTTTTTAAAGTTATAAAACCACTGTTGCTGTGTTTATTCGAGCGCTGTAAGGTTCACGCCAACGTACTGTCAGGAGGCCGCCCTCTGGCCACTGGCGGTCACAGCCTCCTGAGGATTGACACTCCCAGACCTCAGAGCTGTTCTTCATCAGTCATCATTCGCCTGTTTCTAAGCAAAGCTCCTGCTCAGTTCCATACGAGTATTGCACACTCTGTGTCAATCCTGAGCGCTCATCTTGACATTCCTAAATCTACTCCTGCCAGCCGCATGTTTCAACCCCTGCCTGCCCTTGACCTATGCTCGTCCTGCCTTTGACATACCTTTGCCGATCCTGACCTTCGCCTGCCCCAGACTAACGCCTGCTTTGCCTCTGACGTTCCTTTACTACTGTGACCTTCGCCTGCCTGACCATCCGTCAGCCTGACCCTTCCTTCTATACTTTTTTAATAAACACTGCACACTCCGGCTCCTCCTTGACCGGCAACTATTGGTGACGTTATCAAGTGGAAGTAGCTCCAACTTCAGAGACACAGTTTTTTCATATATCTTGGTTTAGAGGGCTAAACGTAGGGGTAGAGGGAAGGAAAGAATTCCGATTTGGCTTTTGTCAAAACATCAGTCAGTGCTGCTTTATCTTATAACACTGTCAAAAATACACAGAAATAGAAACCCCAGAAATCACTCCTTCAACGTACTTACAGAAACTTTTTGTGTATTTTAGCAATAATTCATATCGTATGTTTCTACATATTTTTCATGTTCTTAATTCTGTGTAATGATTTCATGTTCATGTTTTTTCAAATATGAATGTTATCATCTTGTTTGGCATTTTCTTCCTGTCCCACATTGGACTTTAGGATTTTACTCTTGAGGTAGAACCACGAATGGCATCGTGGTTATTAATCTAATCGTGGCAGTGATGAAAATGGCATAAATGCTCCATATTCTAGAATGACTTGAGATTTCAATCACTAAAATATCGGTCTTCCTCCCAGCATGGTCAAGAATTTGACTTCTGATTGGCTGAGTGAGGCATGGCAGACAGTGAGAAGATGATGTCTTTTATTTTTGGTCTTATGCTAAGATGCAGTCACCTTTTTCTGACTTAACTATGCTGGAATTAGGCATCAATTTTAATTTAGAAAACTGTTTAATAAAGGCTGAAAACTCCTTTATCTTATGGATTCTAGTCAGTTTAAATCAGAAGAAATCAGCGACCACAGAGAAGCTACAACTTGGTCTCGTGTCTTAACAGAAAAAGGTGTAACTTCAGCATGGCTGCTGGGCTGCTGGTGGCGACGGAGGTTCTGTTTTAAGGGTCTATGTGTGATATGTGGCATGAATGCTATGGCTTTGTTTTTCAATTTGATGCTGTGGATTTGTGTCTGTCCAAATCACACTCTGTTAGATCAGTAGAGGATAGCATGGTGCTGTTCTTCATTGTGTTTCTGAATGTTTGTCTGGGCTTCTGTTTGAATGTCTGCCTCCATGTCTCAGAGTGTGTTTTTGTATGGGGTAAGGAATCTTTCAAAAAGAAACGTAATCATAAAGACAAAGTCGTATTCAAAAATACAAAGTTGTGCACAAAAACAGTATAATGAACACAACTTTGCAGAAAAATATGAATACAACACTTAGTTTTACTTTTAACACGTCTGTTTTAAATTCAATTTATCGTTGTTTTGAACACGAAATCGGTCACTTTAATTCACTGTCAAAATACGTCACAGGGTCACAGGCATATTAATCAAGTCCCGAAACATCAATAGTTCAAATTGTGCATGTGTGTGTTGTTGAGGTTTATTTAATAAACTAATAAAGGAACTTTTTTCAATATCATATACATATGTACACATACCTTATAAACAGATACAAACATATCTGATAGCCATAGTGCTGTTGAAAATGGAATAAAACAGATCATATTATAGCGATGTCAGGCTGCATTTTGTGGGTGTCAGAAGACAGCAGCTGACTGTTTAAACAATGCACCAGCAGACCGTCTCAGACCCAGAAGTGGTGAAAAACAGCCAACAGGTATGTTTGTAACATCTGTGTGTGGAAAGGAGCCAATTTAGGCAAACATTAATACCTGATTGTGATGATTATATACTTCCAGCATCTTGTTATTTTATGATCCCCCCCCCACCCTCTCATCATCATCCTCCAATTTCTATAACCCACCCTTTTCCCCTTTCTTTTGTGCCATTACACCCCATCTCTAATTTCCCTCTCTCTTCTTTCCCCTTCTTCGTTTCCGTCCGGTCCAACAAAATAAAGATGCAAACAGAACCAATATAAAAAAAAGTTTAGCTTAAATTACAAAAGGGGTTCATACAAACATACACCTTGTGTGTCCGAAGATTTATATTCCCCGATTGTAACTAAATATATAAATAAAGTGGCACAGCATGGCTTTTATTATCTTTCCCAGCAGAGCTACGGTATCAAAATAATTTCCCTTCCGGGGGATGTATATGCCTGTGGCCCTTTGACATCTTTTTGACAGTTTGTTAACAGGAGAAGTTAGTATTCAAGACAAACAAGAGTTATATTCAAAACAAAGACAAATTGAATTCAAAGCAGACATGTCAAATGTAAAAAAATGTTGTAGTGAAATTTTTCTTCATAAATTGTGCACAGTGTTAATTTGTGCACAACTTTGTCTTCATAAATAAGTTTCCTTTTGACAGCTATCATACCTCATATTTTTGTGCTGCTATAGGAAGAATCTTCAGTCTAGACTGCAAAGAGAGTTCTCTCCACTTCCTGGAGCTTGCTTTTTGTTTTTTTCTTTCCAAAAACAATCATGAAATAACATATGAAACCTCTTTAGCTATTTTTAGACCAAATTAGTCTTTATTTGAATGTATTGCAGTGCTTTAAGTGGGCCGATGTTCTCCGGTACTCAGTACCGGGACTTCTAAAAATAGCTCGAGTGTAGCACCACTCCTCCACACCAGAAGTACTGCCGGTACTCAGTACTGTGGAGATGTTCATTTTTTCTTTCTTCCCCTGAGTTTTACGTTTTCCCATAAAAGTTCAAACAAGTTCTTCCTTTAACTTCAGATGCAAATATCACAGAGTTGTGAACCCCGATTCACGGAGAATCTTCATGAAAAAGAGGAGAGAGAGAGAGAGAGAGTCACTGCAGCGCTTTAAAGTCCTCACCAGGATGGTTTTAAATTTTTTAAAACTTTATGTTTTGATTACCAGTCTTAAAACGACAGGAGCAACAACTTTTACGAGTTATTTTGGTACGGTGGAGGAATGCTGCAAGATGGTAACTTGCAAGAACCATGCCGTGTGTCTTTTACTCAGAGGATGTTAGCAGCTGCAGTACTGAGGAGACATTGGCTATGACAGTAGGATGATAAGTGTTTAATAGATTGTCAGGAAAACAGTGAGGAACAATGTGGATGTTGTTTTAACCAGCCTGCCTTCACTCGACCGCATTTCAATGAGTTGCTGTGTCTCATTGTTGAACTACAAGCTACAAGCTAGCTGTTAGGATGAGGTCACAGTAGCACGTGACGTAACAATGTGACATAATGTTGTAAATGTACCCCAATTTAAAATAATTTTATGTACACAGTCGATGTATGACTGCACTTATTTATAGACTTGACCTGAGCCCCTCTTTCTTATTTCATATTATCACACATAGAAAAAAAGACGTTTTTTTAATTGATCAAATTTTACATTCAAAATTCTCTGCATTTTATGTTTCAACTTCCATGAAAGAGAGTACCGCCACTTCTTGTTGGCCACTTAAAGCACTGATGCACTGTACTTACCCTTTGTGTTCTAGACTGTTTTTTCACGTCATGGTGGATGCTGATCATGTGATCTGATAAATGTCGATGACAGTTTGTTGCCTGACCCATCCTGCTGTAGCGCTTTGCCAAGTGATTGAACCGTCCTCTTGATCGTCTGCTTCTCTGTTAGCGATCAGATGAGAACATCACAATTGACACAACATTACTGGTGCACTTTTTTGGGAAGAAAGGAAAAGCTGAACTTACCTTTGAGGACTTTTACAGGTATCTCAAATCTGCAAAAAAGCATAATCTCCATATATATATGTTTTTATCTTTTTTATCACTTTTTCCCTCTCTCTATTTCTCAGGTTCATGGATAACCTCCAGACAGAGGTGTTAGAAATTGAGTTTCTGACCTACTCTAAAGGAATGACAACAATCAGTGAGGAAGACTTTGCCAAAATCCTCCTGCATTTCACAAACGTGGAGAACATCAGTTCTTACTTGGAAAATGTTCGCCGGTGTATCCCAGATGAGAAGGTAGAGTACAGATGGGTGGTTCTTCTTTGTGACATTCTCCGTTGATTATTTTCATCCTCTGGGTGCTGCTGCCTTGTGGTCATGCCTATCTCAAGGGTCTAGATTACATTTTTGCACTGGTTGCAATTTTTTTTTTTTCATCGGTGCACCAATTAGAAAGTTTGGTGCACCTACTTTTTCCACTACATTGTATTTAACTCAGCAATTTTACATACTTTTTAATCCCTGCCAATATCAGCATTAAGGACTTGACAATTACTAACTGGTAAACATGAAGTACTTTATTTGAAACACAATTCTACAAAAATGATAAATTACATGAAAAAGTCAGTGTTTAAAGTGCTTCTGTCACAAACGGGCAGACAGCTGGTTCCAGTTGCACCAAGCTTATTGGTACAGACAGGAGCAAAACTCAACTAGGAGTCCACAAAGCTAACCAGAATCCAGGCAAAAGGTCAGGGTAGGCAGCAAAGAGGCAGACTCAGATATGAAGCAGAGTCAGGTAAACTTAGATCAGGTAATCAGATCAAGGTGAAATGCTCAGTATGCAGACTTGATAACACAAACAATACTTCACACTGAACGTGGCTCAGAGCAGTGCTGAAGTGTGCTGGTTAGCTGATGATAGCTGTCAGGTGGGA
The DNA here is from genome assembly GCA_014656515.1 of Oryzias celebensis. Classification (NCBI taxonomy): domain Eukaryota; kingdom Metazoa; phylum Chordata; class Actinopteri; order Beloniformes; family Adrianichthyidae; genus Oryzias; species Oryzias celebensis. The sequence continues at coordinate 40,282 of BNCR01000118.1, read as the reverse complement.
GGCATCCAGACACTGCGCTGGGGTTGATTGAGTGCCATCAGTACTCTGGAGACGGTGACCAGAGAAAGAATGCTGACCACTGACAGCTTCACTGAGCTGAAAGTGAAACAAAATTATAAAAGTGTTGTATGTACAGAACATATCCAAAATCACTTCATAGGTATTTCCTGAATAATAATATTCTTTAATAGCAGTAGGGATGTTTGGTCAGCAATAATGTTCATGTTTTTGGTTTAAGGTGCTTCATGCCATGTAACTTTCTGTTAAACTGATGGACAAACGTCCATCAATCTGTGATGTCCCATAAAACATACCTATTCTGGTTTCTTCTTTGGTTAATTTTTAACATTTCATTTTGATTTCCGAAAAAAATACGTCCTTTCCATTTTTTTATTTATTTTTCTTTTATTTATTTTTCCATGAATTTTTTTTGAAATTATGTTTGGATTTCTAAAACATAATTGTCAGATTTCGTTCAGCGGACACAAATGCAGGGCAGCTGGCAGCTCAAAAAAAAAAAACAAAAAAAAACAGAGAGTCTTTATTGCCAGAGTTCCACAAAAAAGTCCAAACTCGTAAAAATAAAAAATCACAACAAGACCTCCAAAAAAAAAAAAAAAACCCTGGCAGGAGAGACCAGAGACACAAAACAAATCTGCAGGGAAGGGGAAGTAGAGAGAAAACTCATTAAATACTGATAGGGGAACAGAACTGCCAATGGGACACACATAAGGGAGGAGTGGTAATCAACCCAGGGAGGAAAATACCCAAGAAGAAGAGTGAAAACAAAATAAAATGACAAAAGGCAAACAAACACACTGGTTCAAACACGGCACATGACAGTACCCCTCCCTCAAAGTGAGCCTCCAGACGCACGGCTGGGTACTTGTTCTTGACAGTGATGTCATTAAGGCCCCAAAAATCTGTGCATGGATGAAGGGAGCCATCCTTCTTCCCCACAAAGATAAAAACAGCTCAGACCGGTGAAGACTAAGGACAAATAAGGCCTGAACCCAAAGCATCTGAAATATAACGTTCCATAGCTTTGTATAAGTTATACAGATGAGCTGTGGGCAGCATAGCTCCAGGCAACAGGTCTATAGTGCAGTCAGAAGGACGGTGTGGTGGCAGAGAGAGAGGGCCCTGTCCTTACTCAAGACAGCTGCCAGGTCGTGAAATTCAGGAGGAACCAGAGACAAGTCAGTTGAGGGCAGCGCCTCAGCTGGGCCGAAGAGGTCAGAGGATGAGATGTGGGCCAAGCGCAGACAGGTGGCGTGAAAGTTGTCACTCCAGCCGGTCAACCATCCTGAGGGCCTATCGATGACTGAGTTATGTAGCACCAACCAAGGGTAACCTAACACAACAGGCTTATGAGGTAATCAAAGTAGAAAAAAACAGGAATGTTCATAATGATTACCTGATAACACTAGGTGATCGTATTCCCAGTGGTATCTAACAGTGGTAACCAGTTTGTCATTGAGGGATGTACTGGGTACAAGTTGACCCAACATTTCAAAAGCAATGACAACCTATCTGGCTAGCTCCAAATCAAGGAGGTTATGTTTCGTGGACAATTACTATCCGCTTATCACTGTGCCCACCTTCCGGGCGTTTGGGGACTGCTGACAATCCCTGACCATATGACCTCTTTGACCGCAGTAGAAGCCCTCACCTCCCAGCCTCCGTCACTCCCACTTGGCGATCTGAGCCGACTTCGGCCTAACCGCATAGGTTCCTCCGGCCCGGAGGAGTTGGTTGGTGCACCTGAAGGGGCAGAAAAAAAGCGGTTTTATCCAAGCCGAGCTGGGCCCTGCAGTATCTTCTCCAGCCAAATATTGATCTGCAGTGGGAGCGTCTAACTTGTCGGTCCCACAAACAGTCGTCCACCTGGCTCAACTGAGCGATAATCTCATCCAAGGTGGGGGTCAAGTCCAAGAGCACCAACAGGTCCCTAAACTGGTCAGATAGTCCATTCAGGAAAGCATTAAAGAGCGTGGCGGAGTCCCACTCGCTGTGGGCAGCCAGGGACTTGAACTCAATAGCATAGTCCGCAGCTCTGCGTCTCCCCTGGTGGAGTTGGAACAGAGCCCTGGCAGCCTTTCATCCAGGCCTGATCCAATGAAAAACCTTGGCTAGGGCGTCAGTGCAGGCCGGAAGTGACGCACGGACAGCAGAACACAGTCGTAGCCCCAGTCTCAGCCCTCCCAGACAGAGGAGAGATGATAAACGCCACCTTCACTTGATCCGAGGGGAAGGGGGCTGACTGCAGCTGAAAAGCCAACTGACACTGGGTGACGAAGGGCCGGCAGTCGCTCGAATCGCCAGACCATCGCTTCGGAGGGGATTTTGTGTAGGTCTGGAAGCCGGCAGGGTAGGTGGGGGAGCTGGTGCATGCATGACGTGGACCGCGGCGCTGGCAGGAGGAACTGCTGCATGTGCTGCTCAAGCTGGAATAGCTGATCACTGAAAACAGCCAGCTGCCGCTCGGTTCAACCAGGATCTCCACCGCGACCAGCTGGAGGTGATCCGTCTGTTCACCCTGGCGTTGGATCTCTTTACTTTGGCGAGCGCTGCTCTCAAAGCTCCGCTGTCTGCTGCATCCATTTAGGCAGGTTTATGGAGTCAGGTTTTGTTAAGCAGACACAAATGCAGGACAGGTGGCGGCTCCAAGAAAAAACTGTCTTTCTTACCAGAGTTACACAAAAACTTTGGAAGCCACAAAGGCAAAAGTCAAAATTCATACAAGTCAAAAATCACAACAAAAAAATAAAATCCAAAAAAATCACCTGGCAGGAGAGACAAGAAACTGGAGACCAGAGGCACAAAACAAACCTGCAGGGAAATGAAGAGAGAAAACTCATTAAATACTGACAGGAAGAAAACTGACAATGGGACACAGGTGAAACACATAGGGGAGGAGTGTTAATCAGCCCATTGAGGAAAACACCCAAGAAGAAGAATGAAAACACAATAAAATGACAAAAGGCAAACAAACACCCTGGCTAAAACATGGCACATGACAATAATGTTGTCTCTTATTGTTTGTTTTGCTTTTTCTAATTGTTGTTGTTTGTTAACTTTTTAGGGTACATGCACTCTGAAATGACATTGGTATTTACTTAAAGTTAAGGCAACCGGATGTGTGCAATTAGGTTCGTTAAATATAAACTAAATAAAACGCTTCATTCAAATTCTAGTGAATCTAACTTGGACAGTTAAACGCTAATTAACTTAGGTATGTTAAATTAACTTTATAATGTTGATCTGACAGTTAAGTTGATTTAAATAAAAAATGTCAAGAAAATCGACTCAACAAAAGAAGTCCTACTAGAGCTTTTGAGCTGCTGAACTGCAATTTACTATATTGAGGTTTATAATAAAAATAAAGAGAATGTAAATTTTCTAAATTATTTGACTTTCTTCAGATTTTTAGGTAAACCTTTGGGACACAACAATTCAATCAGTTGAAAGACTTTACCAAATGGTGAAAAATGAGAGCTTACAGTATAATCACTTCATGAAAAGCTATTCTTTTATTTAGCTATTCTCCATAATACCCTTATTTAAAAAAGACAAAAAATTAACAGTGTATTGAAGGAATCAACTCTTTGTCTGTATCAATCCATCATTGATAAAAACATCTTCACAGATATTTTTTTCATCAGATACACGTTTTTAGTGCTGAAGAAAATTGAATGTTTAGTTTAACATTGAATTACATCTTTTTAAACTAAAACCATTTTTTAAAAAAAGTATTAGGCATTGTCACTGAAACGTTTTTAATCCTCACAAGATGTGAGGAATGGAACCTTCTGGGGTTATGTTAATGAGCTCACAAAACTGCATTGCTGTTGCAGATTACTGAAGTGGGTTTTTTTTGCGTGTACAGATGTTTTGGAAGCTTTAGATCTTTCAATGTTTTCCATCTTCTGAATATTCTAACAGTTCATATTTTGCCAGATGGTATTCTCATGCATTTTAAGTGTGACCATCACAAAAACTGATGGAAATTCATGTTGGGATGGTCATTACTGCATTTCCGCACACATTTTAATGGCATCCAAGGCCAAATATAGTTGTTTTAAGGGGTATCTGTTGTTTTACAGGGTATTTGAAGGGGTATTTTTAAAAACAAGAACACTTACAAACAGCACAGCGAATATTTTAACTATGTCATGTGAATAATTGTTTTTGTGCAATTAATTTATCGTGGCCTGTAATTAATTAATTGATTTTAATCGTAAAAATGGGAATGGGCAATAGCAACACTAAACTGCTTGATCAGTTCCATTTAAAAATAAAGCATCTATTCTACAAATAAATTCTAATGTTTTCAAGTTTTACAAAACAAACATCAAATCAACAAACATTTTTGTCAACATTCTGTGAAATATCTAGCAACTAGCTAGGAACATTTATTCTCGTAGTTTATACTGTTGCTGCTGTGATGGTCTAGATTGATTGGTTTAGTTCAAGCATAAATTGGACAGTACATGAAAATAATCACACAGAATTATCAAACTCCTTACTGAGACAATGAAATGGGTTGATTGACAGAAAAGAAAGGAAAAAAAAACATTGAAAAACAAACAATCAAAAACAACTCACTGAAGTCACATTTGTAACATATGTTAAATATAGTGATTATAACTGAAGAGCTTGATTAATTGCTTGAAAAGAAGTGGGAAGAAGTTAACTTCTATAATCCCACCCCTAATCCCCAATAGTTCCTTAATTTCAGAGTCTGGCATCGTTTTCATAATCTTCTTCTGATCAAATCTATTGTAGATTTTTCATGTAACAAAACTGAGTTCTTTTTATTTATTCATTAAACTAAATTCTGAAACTCAAACAACTCTAAAAATGTCATGATTTCAGTAAGCAGTAACATAAATTACACATCATGTAACAGTTATGTAATACTCACTGATGATCATTACAAAACAGTTTTATATTAATCCAGAGATCATCCATACACATCATCCATACACATTGGAAATCAAGTTTTCAAGTAACAAAAAATTAGATTATCGTCTGTGAGAAATTCTAGTTTTTTTTTTCCGTAGCCATTATTGATTTACACATTAGGTAACTAATATGTCATAAACATTGATTATCATTAGAACACGTCATTACATTCATCTAGTAATCATTCTAGTCATATTTCTGATCAAGTAAAGAAAATCAATAGTTAATCAATGGATTCCAGTGATCATTATTCCACATTATACAATTTAATGCTCATTGGTTTTGATTTAAAATATTTTTTTGATTATTTCAGCACATTCAAGTTCACACGTCCACATATTTGGAATTGTTCAAACAGCAGTTAATCTTTAAATTTTATTATCTTCATATTGTGAGATTAGAGTTTCTTTGTACATTTTCTTGAATTTTTGGATGTTGGAACATTGTTTGAGCTCATTACTGAACCCGTTCCAAAGTTTAGAGCCGCACACAGACACACAGAAACTTTTTTTGTTCCTTTATCCCCTCAGTTTGTACCTCCTTCATTTTCTAGGAAATGTTTGTGAATATTCACTGATAATGTTTTTCCATTAGCTCTATATGAAAGTTGCGCAGTGCAAAAATCAACAAGGTTTTAAAAGTCTGGATTGATAAAATAAATTGTTTGTATGATCAAGAAAGCCGGCTTTATGTACAATTCTGATGGACTGTTTTTAAAGTAAAGAGAGAGGCTGTAGTGAACTTTTATCATTATTACCCCAGATTTCCATGCGGTAGGAGAAATATGGTAATATTAACAGTATAATAAGTATCTACAGTTGTATTCTATCATGTATTTAGGATTTATTTATGATTGAAATAATTTTTTTAAATGTTGTTTTTATGTGTCTGATGTGCAGCTTAGTTTGTTATCGATTGCAATCCGTAAGAATTTGATTTCTGTGACGTTTTTTATTAAGACATTATTGAGGACTCTGTATTGGCCTTGTAATAACCAAAAAACATCAATTTGGTTTTGTTGAGGTTCAAAGATAATTTATTGTAATTCATCCATGATTTGCTTACAAGCTATTAGTGTGTAACAACAGCGCTGTCTCCAAATCAACACATTTTATTCATCTGTTGCTGCTTTAAGTGAAGCAGCTTTATCCTCCAGTTTTGACTGGATCCTGTTAGAAATCTCCACATATTCCACTGTTTCATCAGCCAAACTAAACGCTGGACATGTGAAGTGACCACAGGGTTGTATTGATATGTCTGGCGTCGAGTAATTTTTTTTTTACCTACCGTGCAGACGGAAGAGAAGGGCAGAGAACAAAAAGATATTTACCAGAAGAAGAACTAATAAACAAAACAAAGTTTACACAAACATTTACTCGTCATGTGGTGATAAACCCTCTAACTTTTACTCACCAAGGAGGAGTAAATGCTTGCATCTGGCAACTGGCTCTAAAAAAAACAAAAAACCATCAGATCCAGAGTGCTCTAATAAAAACATCAAAAAACAACAAGAACACTTTTCTGAGCAATCTAAACAACTTCTTATTAATATCATAATATAAATGTTAACACATTTCTTTTCACATCTATCACAGCAGCAAGACAGTAGAAAAGGCATGAGTGATTTTATAGTTTCTTTTAACCTGTTTGGTTAATTTGATCATTTTGAATGCTGAGGTGAAGCAGAAAAAAAGAGAAGAGAACATTAGGAAGGAGGAATGAGACACGAGTACGTGAAACATCAGAGAATTTAACTTCATGCTGTGGCTAATTAGACTTTGTTTCTTTAAAACAAATGTTTGCTTCATCATCTGGACAAAAACATGCAGAAAGAGGCAAACTTTCTTTCTGAAATGATGCTTTGTGTATTTACTTGCGATTATCTTTTTCCTCTGGAGGAAAGAGCAGGAGAGCAGAGCGCAGTTGCATGCCCCGCTGGAATTGATACCATGACAACATGACGCACTACTTTTAAATAGTCCGCTTTTTGTGAAAAACAAGTTAAAATGAAAAATATAACAGGACTGAAGTTTTAAGAATTTATTCAATGTTTATTTTTTGACCATAGCTAAAATATTAGTATGTATGAGTATAGTATCAGTGGGGTAATGTTCTTCCAGGTGTGCATTTCGGACAAAAACGGAGCAAGAGATTAACGCGATAAAAAAAAAAATAACACGTTAAAATGGCACTGCCTCACCTACTATCCACCCTCCTAAAGCAATTTTGCATGCAAAATCAGAATAAAAAAATGTCCTATTGAGCTGGTAATCGCCCAAAATGGCAACACTGCCTCTGCTCGTTAACTTCTTTTGACTTCCTGCTGACTGGAATATTCCATTGCTGTATAAGGACGGGAGGACGATGCATTTTCACATGATTAGTCCAATGCCCTTTCAGTGATTTGGGGTGTTTTTTATGACAGAGTAAAAAAATGATGGACATGAAATTAATTTTAGCTACTTTCATTACGTGATTAGCTCGGGACCCCCAATAGGGGATCTCCTCCCTTTTTCTAATAGTAAGTCTGCCCATGACTGCTAGCCTAAGATCTAACTGGACTTTCAGCTACAATCTTTGTTCATGCATCCTTGTAACTGTCAATGTAAGTAAGGTTACTTTGTAGTAAAAATCAAATTCAACCCTGTTTTGGTCCCTCTTTTCTGCCCATGGTGTGAAAGAAGCAGGTTTGTTTAAGTTTCTTAAAACCTAAAGCCTGCAATCATGGCTGTTTTTCTTTGCATTCTGTACAAATGAGATGTAACTCATTCATTTTACCAAATACACAGCATTCTTATGTGGCATAATCATCAGGTCTTGCTTTTCTGGGACTTGAACAATGCATGATAATGTCATTGGAATTATCAGCTGTTTTAATCTGTTTTTCCTCTATCTTTTTAAATGTTGGAAATAGATTGCTGTCATTTATCAAATCTTGCAGGATTCCCATGTCATATGTCATTCACTAATTTTATGTCATTGAGGATTCTTCTATCAAGAAAAGCTTATTATGGATGTCGCAACATGCTGGAACAGCAGTCTGGACATGCTAGAATGTTTTTTGGGGCGGCCGTGGCGCTGATTCAAGCTAATATTTTAGCATCATGCTAACTTTTGCCGCTAAGGTGGCATAGAATGCTGGGGTTTTTTAGGCTAATTCTGAGTTAAGCTAGTATTTTAGTTACATTTTCACTAATTTGACATATAAAAAGGTTTTTGAGGCTAATTCTGAGTCAAGCTAATATTTTAGCATCATGCTAACTTTTGCCGCTAAGGTGGCATAGAATGCTGGGGTTTTTTAGGCTAATTATGAGTAAGCTAATATTTTAGTAACATTTTCACTAATTTGGCATATAATGAAGTTTTTCGGGCTAATTCTTTTTTTTTTTTATAGAAGTTAGAGGACTACTGGGAAGGGAAGGTAAAGTTGTTATTCTAATGGCAACAAAATGCTGGATCGTGTACCCATTGCAATAGTGAGTGTTGGTCTACAATGGGCAGGGCCTGTCCACACACTCAGCTGTTACATACCTGCCGGCTCCAAGACTGTTAACAAACTTGTCCACATCCAGTTCACACGCACACTTGTGCATACCAACCAACACATGTAAAGAATTACATTCTATCATGCACACTATTTGAGGGTGCAAAGGTGAGCCGACGCCTGTGCTCAGGTGAATGTTATGTTAAGATGAAGTAGATGATGGAATGCACAAAAAAGGAGGGAGAACCTCCAGCCATCCCCACACCAAGACCCCCTGCCGAGGCGGCAGCGCCGACCAGGGCCCACACCGGCATCTATACGGTGGGGTCAACGGAGGAGATCCACCCGCCTGGCAGCCGAGCCAAGCACCCAGACCAGGGCCCGCAGGACAGCCACACGGGCCCCCAACACTCGAGCGCAGTGAGATATGGAAGCGTAGAGCGCAAGGCCCAGCCCAGCCAGGAGAGCAGCCCTCCCACCGCACCAGGTGGCCCAGCACGGGGCCCCACCCCCGAGCACCCCCCCACTCCAGCCCCGGGTACAAGCCGGGGCCCCCCATGGGAGACCCGCTCAAAGCCCCAGGCAGCTGCGGAGATCCAGAAGAGAGCACGATGGGGGTCAGCTACCCCCATCTAGAGGAGGGATGACCAAGAGAAGTGGGGGTCCCCGAAGGTGTACATTGCCTGACCAGGCTCTCCTAATATTGTGACCCAGAAGGGGTCCCGAGGGTAAGGACCAGAACCCGCACCACAAGGACACAGACACCCTCCAGGCTCAGATGGAATATGATCCCCCGCTCATGGACTTGCCAGAGGACTAAGGGATCCCTCTCCCTGCGCGGGGAGGGGGCCGCCGGGCCCAGGAGACAGACACCCAAGAGACAAGGCTGCCGCCGCTGAAGGCCTTGCTCCGTCCACCAGGGATTGGGTAGGGAACAGAAGATCAGTAGTCCCACCTTCCTTGTGTAATGTAGTTGTGTGTGTTGGGGTGTGTTTGTTGAGCGTAATAGGTGTGTGTAATAAAGGGTGCAGTTAAAATTGGCGAGCAGGGCACTGAGGACATCTCCTGCTTGCTGGCAGTGATGTCCAATCACCCCCCCCACCAAGGACCCTACGTGTCTATGGTGCGTTTAAAACCAAGAGAAGGGGGCGAAACTGTGCGTAGATCATGGGAGGCTGGACCACTGCCAAGTGGCCCGGCCCCTCGACGTATTCCGCAGGCACGCCCCCCCCTTTCAACCTAAAAAGTGGTCGTATGAGGAAGGAGTGAAGGTCGGGGACAGCTACCAGACTGACCCCCGATGATGAAACAACCGTTCCAAGAGCCAAAGGTGAGGTTACAGCCAAAGACTCGAGCGGGACGAGCCAAAGGGGAGGTTACAGCCAAAGACAGGAGCGGGAAGAGCCAAAGGCGAGGTCACAGCCAAAGACAGGAGCAGGAAGTCCCAAAGGCGAGGTCACAGCCAAAGACAGGAGCCGGACGAGCCAAAGGTGAGGTCACAGCCAAAGACAGGAGCAGGAAGGGCCAAAGGCGAGGTCACTACCAAAGACAGGAGCGGGAAGGGCCAAAGGCGAGGTCACGGCCAAAGACAGGAGCGGGAAGAGGCAAAAGCGAGGTCATGGCCAAAGACAGGAGCACAGACGAGGTGAGGTCACGGCCAAAGACAGGAGCAGGAAGAGCCAAAGGGGAGGTTACAGCCAAAGACACGAGCGGGACGAGCCAAAGGCGAGGTCACGGCCAAAGACAGGTGCAGGAAGAGCCAAAGGTGAGGTTACAACCAAAGACAGGAGCGGGAAGAGCCAAAGGGGAGGTTACAGCCAAAGACAGGAGCGGGAAGGACCAAAGACGAGGTCACAGCCAAAGACAGGAGCAGGAAGAGCTAAAGGCGAAGTCACAGCCAAAGACAGGAGCGGGAAGGGCCAAAGGCGAGGTCACGGCCAAAGACAGGAGCGGGAAGAGCCAAAGGCGAGGTCACGGCCAAAGACAGGAGCAGGAAGAGCCAAAGGCGAGGTCATGGCCAAAGACAGGACCGGGAAGAGCCAAAGGCGAGGTCACGGCCAAAGACAGGAGCGGGAAGAGCCAAAGGTGAGGTTACAGCCAAAGACACGAGCGGGACGAGCCAAAGGGGAGGTTACAGCCAAAGACAGGAGCGGGGAGAGCCAAAGGCGAGGTCACAGCCAAAGACAGGAGCAGGAAGTCCCAAAGGCGAGGTCACAGCCAAAGACAGGAGCCGGACGAGCCAAAAGTGAGGTCACAGCCAAAGACAGGAGCAGGAAGGGCCAAAGGCGAGGTCACAGCCAAAGACAGGAGCCGGACGAGCCAAAGGTGAGGTCACAGCCAAAGACAGGAGCAGGAAGGGCCAAAGGCGAGGTCACAGCCAAAGACAGGAGCGGGAAGGGCCAAAGGCGAGGTCACGGCCAAAGACAGGAGCGGGAAGAGCCAAAGGGGAGGTTACAGCCAAAGACACGAGCGGGACGAGCCAAAGGCGAGGTCATGGCCAAAGACAGGAGCGGGAAGAGCCAAAGGTGAGGTTACAGCCAAAGACACGAGCGGGACGAGCCAAAGGCGAGGTCACAGCCAAAGACAGAAGCGGGAAGAGCCAAAAGGGAGGTTACAGCCAAAGACAGGAGCGGGAAGAGGCAAAAGCGAGGTCACAGCCAAAGACAGGAGCGGGAAGGGCCAAAGGCGAGGTCACGGCCAAAGACAGGAGCGGGAAGAGCCAAAGGCGAGGTCACGGCCAAAGACAGGAGCAGGAAGAGCCAAAGGCGAGGTCACGGCCAAAGACAGGACCGGGAAGAGCCAAAGGCGAGGTCACGGCCAAAGACAGGAGCAGGAAGAGCCAAAGGCGAGGTCACAGCCAAAGACACGAGCGGGACGAGCCAAAGGCGAGGTCATGGCCAAAGACAGGAGCACAGACGATCCACCTGAAATCAGAAATCTCTCCCACTCCCCTACAGGGGAGCGGGACAACATGTGAGAGAGAACAATGAGGGACAACATGTGAATTGCACTGCACCAAATAGAGATAAACAAATGATAAACATGATAAACAAATTAAAATAAATCATTGGCAGATGAAAAGAAATGCAATGAAGAATGCAGGTGGGGGAAGTGGGGGTGGGAGAAGGATACAGACCCTGGTTAGGATAGGGGAGAGAGGAAGAGGGGGTAGAGGGTGTAGGAGGCAGACAAAGAGTGAGTAGGAGCGAGTAGAGCCAGTGTGGTAAACTTCATTACAGTAGGTGAGGTAGAGGAGCCATAAGTTAAGTAGTCTCTGATTAATAGCTATCCTTTCAATAATCCTGTCCAAAGAGGAATGTTTCAAGCTGAACTTTAAATGTAGAAACTGTGTCAGCCTCTCTTACATGTCGCCAATCTGGGCAACGTAGCTGGATCTTTGGTATTTCTTCTCATAATGGGCAATGTGAACCGCTCTTTGTCTGGCTCGTCACCCAGAAGTCTGCCATGGGAGACCCTACCAGGAGCCGAAGCCCCAGACAGCATAGCTCGTGAGATCACACGAGCACTCAAACCCCTCCACCACATTAAGGTGGCGGTTGATGTCATTTCACTGACATCAACTTATAACTGCATGATCCCTGGGTTGCCCCGCGCTCCACCATTTGAGAAACACTGCTTTAGGCCCTGATTAATCTCATCCGACTCACGTCCTCCCTGCGGTTCATAACAAATCATCACATTCACCACCATACCTTTCAAATTCCAAGTTGTAATTGCAGTTGTAAGATGCGCTCATTCAGTTATCAAATACGCGCCCTTCAATTAATGGCAGAGATGTGATGCCATAAAATATTCTCTATTAATTCCTTCTACACTCCTCCATTTCTCTTTTCATGCACATCATAATCAAACATCTTAAGCTGCTTCCAATACTGTCTTTCGATCTCATCACAGAGGAAATCCATCTTTCTTCTTGTCATTATAATGGCCAACTTTCTAGTTTTCCTGTTAACGTTACTTTACTTAAAGTCCATCCTCTCAAGCCCTAAAATCATGTCTTTGCTTTTCTCTCATTGATTACAAAAACAACTTTCTCTTCTATTTTCAAAAACCCTAGTCCACCAGCACCATCATTGTCACGCTGTTTGGGATATGCATGTTTGAAATGATGCCTTTTCACGTCCTTGCTTACTCCTTCTGGGCTTACCTGCACTTAGATCCGCCACAACAGAATACTTAATTGTGTTTCTTTTTTTGCTTTACAGTTACATGTGGTCTGAAGTCATAGATTTTAACAACACTGTTTGGATGAATGTTTCTGCAATGTTTCCAGTGCAGTTTTCACTTTGATACCTTAACAAGGACTTGGCAGTACTATGCTTTGGAACTTTGATTATCATATTGCAAAAAAGGAAGAAAGCATGAACAGTGTATTTTTTATGAAATTTATTCTTATAGTTGAAATCGCCAATAATAAAAAAGCTGAAGTTTTGCTCCAAAGACAGCTCAGGTTTGCCTACTTCTTTTCAATATTTCCCTTTTAAATGTACTTGTAACTTCTCTTCATGTTTCAGGGAATAACCTTCGATGAGTTCAGGTCTTTCTTCCAGTTTCTCAACAACCTTGAAGACTTTGCAATTGCCATGCAGATGTATAACTTTGCATCTCGTTCCATTGGACAAGGTAAGATACAGTAAACTGTTGAAGAGTAAAGAAACAGGTGCATTTTGTTCTCATGATCTTCTTGGAGTTTTCTTTGGAGCATCAAGCCTTAATTATTTAAATCTGATACTGTTTTTCTGTTAGATGAGTTTGCAAGAGCGGTGTATGTGGCGACAGGGCTCAAGCTTACAGCTCACCTTGTCAACACCATTTTCAAGATCTTTGATGTTGATCATGATGATCAGCTTTCCTACAAAGAGTTTATCGGGATCATGAAAGACAGACTGCACAGGGGATCCAGGGTAAGGAGCTTCAAAGTTTTGACAGGAAGTGCTCCAGGTGCCAAAAATCTGCTCCTTTTTGGATGGACTCCCTCCATCCATGAAAGAGTCAAGTTGTATCTGTGTCATCTTTAGAAATGCGCCTCCCTTAACAGAAAGATCAGAGATGACTCCTGAGAAACCACCTGGAGTCAGTTTTGTATTTACATTTTGGATCTGATCTAAAACATTTCAAAGTGCATCCATCCTAAAGAAATGTCTCCAGTTAAAGCTGTGAAATGATGAACTGCAAGCAAATGAATTAACTCCCATTCTGACAGTCATTCATGGTTACACATTCATCGTTAACCAGGCAACATAGGGAAGCAACATTTTCACTAATTACTGTTCCTCATTACCTGATAGTTCCCACCCAATTCTATGTAAACCAGTCTTTGCATGAACTGAAACACTTTTAAAGAATCATGCAGTCATAAATTATATAAATGTGTTGTTTTACAAATGTGTAGGTAATACATTTTGATTGTATTATTTCTACACGTTTCCAAAAACTAAAGAGCAGTGTGCATTTTCAAAAAGCCTTTTCTATTCCTCCTTTAGTTGTGCTAAATGTCATAAAGATACTCACACTCACCATGGAACATCTATATAATCCACTTAGAAAATATTTAAAAAAAAACGTAAAAGACAAAGGTACAGGCTGTGCGGGTGACTGTCAATAAAAACCCCCACTGCTGAATAAAATCATTGATGTAGAGTCAACCAATCAGGATTTGAGTTAGAGACTCTGGGACTTCATGAAGCTGTATGATGATATAATCGTCTCTTTTTAAGTGGTCAAAGCTCGGGCTACCAAAAGCTATAATTTCTGTACTTTGTTTCAGGCAGCAGCTGCACTTGTTTTGTTTTTTTTAATTACTTGTTGTTTTGCAATACAATGAAAGAGAAGGGGAGAAGTTCCTTTAGTTGTGGATTTATTGCGTAAGCCATTCTTAAGACCGACTGTTCCAGGGAAATTGAACATTGTAAAAAAAGGCCTGCCAACTCTGAAGCTAGCAAAGCTGTCTCAGGGAAAATGATTTGTCCGCCACTTTCAGCCTTCCAGCAGTTTTGTCTGGTAAGGGTAACAGAGTTTTGTGACTATGTTTTATTGTTTTTCTTCAACTTGTCCTGACCAACAGCTGAGCAAACAGACATGAGCTGCGAGCCTCTTGTGTTAGACATGTTTTACTGTTACAGTCGGGGGTTGAAAAATCATCGGACATACAAGGTATATATGTGTATAAACCCCTTTTTTAAAATTTAAACTAAATTGTATTTATATTAATTATGTTTGTATCCTTCTTTTTGTTGGACCGGACAGAAAAAAAAGGGGGAAGAAGAGAGAGAGATGTTGGGGGGCACAAAAGACAGGGGAAAAGGGTGGGTTACAGAAGTTAGAGGATGACTATGAGGGAGGGAGGGTAGAACCCTAAAACAACAGGCAACAAGATGCTGGAAGTGTTGTGCCCTGGAGGCATTCCTACCCCTCGTCAAGCGACGGCACCTGTTCCTAATCATCTCCACCTGATCTTCATCACCATGGCTTTTTAAGCGGCATCAAACCTCCAGCCATTGTCAGATCATTATGATGCTTGTGTGTCTGCCAGCCAGCCAGCCAGCCAGCCAGCCAGCCAGCCAGCCAGCCAGCCAGCCAGCCAGCCAGCCAGCCAGCCAGCCAGCCAGCCAGCCAGCCAGCCGCTCTGTCAGCTCACCTGTCTGCAAGCCAGCCATCCGCTCTGTCAGCTCACCTGTCTGCAAGCCAGCCATCCGCTCTGTCAGCTCACCTGTCTGCAAGCCAGCCATCCGCTTTGTCAGCTCACCTGCCTGCAAGCCAGCCATCCGCTCTGTCAGCTCACCTGCCTGCAAGCCAGCCATCCGCTCCGTCAGCTCACCTGCCTGCAAGCCAGCCATCCGCTCCGTCAGCTCACCTGCCTGCCAGCCAGCCATCCCCTCCGTCAGCTCACCTGCCTGCCAGCCAGCCATCCGCTCCATCAGCTCACCTGCCTGCCAGCCAGCCAGCCCGCTCCATCAGCTCACTTGCCTGCCAGCCAGCCAGCCCGCTCCATCAGCTCACCTGTCTGCCAGCCAGCCAGCCCGCTCCATCAGCTCACCTGCCTGCCAGCCAGCCATCCGCTCCATCAGCTCACCTGCCTGCCAGCCAGTCAGCCCGCTCCATCAGCTCACCTGTCTGCCAGCCAGCCAGCCCGCTCCATCAGCTCACCTGTCTGCCAGCCAGCCAGCCCGCTCCATCAGCTCACCTGTCTGCCAGCCAGCCAGCCAGCCCGCTCCATCAGCTCACCTGTCTGCCAGCCAGCCAGCCCGCTCCATCAGCTAAGCTTTCCTGCCTACCTGCCTGCTCTGTCATCCTGCTCCACTATTCGCCTAATCAATAAACATCACCTTCTCATCTTTTAAGACATGTCTGCTCTGGGGTTCCATCCATCTCCTTGTTCACAACAGGAAGTTTATAATCATTACAGTCAAGTGTGAATGTCAGTCTAAAATGGGCGGGGCCTGTCCACACACTCAGTTTTTACAAACATACCTGCTGGCTCAAGAGTGTTCACAAACTTGTCAACATACAGTTCACATGCACACATATGCATACAAACCAACACATGTAAAGTGTTGCATTCTGTCACGTAAACTAATAATGCAAAGGTGAGCCGACACCTGTGCTCAGGAGAATGTTATATTAAGCTCAAGGGCATGATGAAATGTAAAAAAAAAAGGAGGGAGAACTCCCAGCCATCTCCATACCAAGACCTCCACTGAGGCAGCAGCGGCGGCGACCCGTTGGCCCCACACCTGTACTGTGGGGGCAACGGAGGATATCTGTCAGCACCCAGACCAGGGCCCGCTGGACTACCACACGGGCCCCCAAAACCAAAGAACAGTGAGGTATGGAAGCACAGAGTGCAAGCCCTAGCCCAGCCAGAAGAGCAGCTCCCTCACCGCACCAGGGGGCCCCACCACCCTTTTGAGCACCCCACCACTCCAGGCAAGCTGCCCACCACCTAGGAGTTCCAAGCATGCCCCCACCCCAGCCCCAGGTTCGAGCCAGGGCCCACACCCGAGAGACAAGGCTGCAGCTGCTGAGGGCCTTGTTTCCTCTGCCAGGGATGGGGTAGAGGATAGAAGATCAGCAGTACCATCTTCCTTGTATAATGCATTTGTGTATGTGTGTGTGTGTTGGGGTGTGTTTGTTGAGTTTTAAACGGTGTGTGTAATAAAAGGTGCAGTAGAAATTGGTGAGTAGGGCACTGAGAGGACATCTCCTCCTTGCTGGCAGTGATGTCCAGGCACCCCTCACCAAGGGTCCTACAAGTCTAAGATGCACTTAAAACTGAAAAAAGGGGGCAAAACTTTGTGGAAACCAGGGGAGGGGGCCAGTCCCAAGGGCAAGTCCCAGCCCCTGTCCCCAATTGCCGCTGTAGATCCTTGGTCAGGCACCTGCGGGACCAAAGCAGCCCAATTGGCTGTCAAGCCTCCAGGGTCTCATACCAGTGGTGGACCCCCACTCCCCTTCCCACAAACATCCCCTCCCCCTCTGGCCTGCTCCCACAAACATCCCCTCCCCTCTGGCCTGCTCCCCCAAGACCTCGCCATGGTAGGCGTCGTCTGAAGCATACGCGGGCCTTGGGATGCCCCACCCCATCCCAAGGCCAGAGAAAGTAAAACACAAATTCAATTCCTGTGTCTTGTTCCTTGTCTCTTTGTCTTAGATTTTGATGATGCTTTTAATTTTTCTTTTTTTGCCAGCATTCTTCCTTTTCATGTTCTTCACTTCTCCTCCTGTATTTTCCTTCTTTCTCCTTTCTTGCTGACTGCCTACTCAATCCATAGAGCTATAAAACAGAGGAAAGAGCCACCTCCTTTAGATCCTGCCTGAAGAAAGAACTGGCAAGCAGATAAGTATCACTAACAAATACAATATTCAGTTAAATGTTGGGACTCGCTACATTTCATTTTTACACATTTGCTTTACTTTTTATACTTGGACAAGTTATATTTTCAACTCTGTAGGGACATGAACTCATTTGGACAAAAATCTGTTAGGTTTGTTGTGGTAAAAATGTGTGTGTTTGAAAACACTTTATAATACATCTCACTTTGGAATAGTGAAGGCTAAATGAAAGTGTTCTTTTTCTGGATAATATCCACTAATGTTTGGTGTTGTCACTCAAGAACCATTGCTTTTTACTGCACTATCTAGGGTAATAATTGAAGACATTTGCAAACTAAACTGCAGGTGTGACTCTTTTCTCTTCACCAGGTGAAGAGCCAGTGCAACACCTCCTTCTCCAGCTCAGTTTGTGAGTCCAGAAGACATGTGCAGCAAGCTTCACAGAACTAGAGAGAAAGACCTGATGAGACAGAATTAAATTTTAGATGTCAGTCCTGACTTTGAAAGGCAGTATTATGCATCAATCTGCAGCTGAGGTCATCTTTAGAAAAATAACTTTGTGCATGGAAGTTTTGGCCAAGGCTCTCCCATCATCTGCAAGAATCCTTCTTTAGATTCTGTTTGCTCAGACAAACTACTTAAGCTGGTAGCAGCCTCATCACATGGACTATGTTAGGGGTCGGCAACCCGTGGCTCTTTCATCTTTATGTTGCGGCTCTGCGTGGCTTGGGAAAAAAAATTATGAATGTTATTAGTTGAAGTGTATATTATTTGTCTCAAAAATGTGTATTATTTCTTCTTATTTAGTCAAAGATTTTCACTTCTTTCTTCAGACCTTGTGCAGAGACATTTGACATCACTTGATGTGTCAGCAGGCAGCAAGGATGAAACGAAAGACCAGCGACATCAAAACTGCACAATATCTGAACACAGGATTTTATTTGTCTTTTTTTGTTTAGTTGTAGACGTAAAATTATTGTGATCTCGAAATATTAAAATAAAACTATATATACATAATTAGGGCTCTGAATTAACACCCGCCCAAACGCCAAATGTGGGTAAAACTTTTGACAGTGAGTCATTGTTCATCTTCTCTGACACGGGACTCAAACTCACAACCATGACTTTTAGGCATCATTCTTCCCTCCCCACTTGGCCACCACAAACATCCATCCCAGAGTTGGTTCAAACATTTAATTCTGACTTTATTGAGAGAATAAACTATTAAATATTTAATCCTCACATTCTCCTCAGCAGTTGGTGCTTTCAGGGGTAGCATGGAATTTTCCCGCTTTCATTGAGAGATCGCTATTCCTGCATTCAGGTGCGCTGGGAATTTCTAGCATTTTCTCACCCTGATCCCAGCCAACACAAACACACACTCAAGACCATTGTTACTACATACATATCATTACTATTTGAAATGACTCAGACTCGCAACTGCAACACACTGATCTGTCAGAACACACAATTTGAGGCAAAATGTTGCACAATTTTCAATATATGCATGTATGTTTTAATGCACGACATAAAAAAAAAACAATACAGTAATTTTTTATTGTTTATCACTGGTTTAATGGATACTAATCTTTCTGGAAGTGTATTGCATTCCATAAAAAAATATATAAAATCATTTAAAAATATCTTAAACAGAACTGTCTGTAAGCGACAAAGTTGACCAAACTCACAACCTGAGCGCCCAGCAGATCACCCACAAACTTTACTGCTTTGTACCATCATTGTCTTCAGGATTGATTCACAAAAAACTAAACTTCATATTAGTCAATATTTAATACTTCCCCCACGTTTTGCTGTGTAATGTTTGCAGATAGTCGATGCTTTAAAGAAAGGTTTGTGTTAATAAAAAGTTCAGAGATCAGAAGTGTCTTTTGTTAAAATAAGTTTCTCAAATATTAAAAAACCTGAAATAAGACTAAACTTTCAAGTATTATTAGTGTTTTGAGAGACTAAACAAAAAGAATAACTGTTTTACTTTGAAAGACACAAATTATTTTTCCTGAGAAATATTTGGCTGGTAGAGTCCAGATTTGGCTGGTAGACTTTGGATGTCATCAGCCACCCTGGCCAGCACCCAAGACAGTTAATTCAGAGCTTCAGAGATAGGCTACATCTTCAGGTTGCCAACCCCTGGTCTGTTTAATTAAAAACAAAAAGAAAAGAAAAAAAAAGTAACGTTGTCAAATAGTGATTCTTCATTGAGCAATAACATTATTTTAATGTTTCAGTTATCTGGTGATGATTTTTTCCATTTTTATTGTTATGCTAGTTAAAATTTGACCAATTACTGTATTGCAATGTAAAAAGCAATGTGTTTTGTTGCTTACTTGTATTAGTTGGTACACTTCAAACTGTAATAATTACTGAAACAGCACAAGTAGAAAGATAAAGGCATGTATATATGTTTACATCACTTTTTCATCAAGGATTAAATAAACCATGTTCCCAACATATTCACACACACACACTGATATGCAGATTTTAAATAAAGCATTTTATATTATATGTGTATTATATATATATGTAGGCTGCACGGTGGCGCAGTGGTTAGCGCTCTTACCTCACAGAAGGTTACCGGTTCAAGCCCCAGCTGGGGGACTTGAAACAGTGTCACAAATGGGGGACCTTTCTGTATGAGGAGTGTGTGTGTTCTCTCCATGCATATGTGGGTTTTCTCCAGAGACTGCAGCTTCCTCCCACCATCCAAAAACATGCTTCATAGGTTCATTGGTCACTCTAAATGTCTCTAGGTGTGGATGTGCATGAGTGTGTGTGACTGTGCCCCTGCGACAGACTGCCAACCAGTCCAGGAGTGTCCCCTGCCTTCATCCATGAGTAGCCAGGTTAGGCTCCAGCAGCCCCATGACCCTGAAAGGGATAAAGCGGTTCAGAAAATGAATTTTATAATATAAATTGAGATAAAAATTAATTTTCATTAGTGTTTTATTTGATTTTTAATTTTGTGGGTTTTTTTCCCTTTTTAAAAACATCCTTTACGATGTAGAAACAACACAAATTCAATTGGAAATACTCTGAGCATGAAAGAGACATCTCTGCAAACTAATTTAGTTTAGTAATCACTGAGCATGCACATTAGAAGCTTCCAGACTAACTTCAGATTGGTCTAGAGGAATTTTGCTTTCAAAACTTAATTTTTTTTAATAATGCAACAGTTTCTCATATTGTTTAGGTAGGTGTGATATGTCCTTAAAGCTGCCTTGACAAAGTTTGATTATGTTTTAATAATGGAAATGAAGACATTATCCAACTATTGCTAGGAGATTAACAGCATAAATAAATGTAGCATAACATCTTAACATTACCAAGTGTTTTCCAGAACTTCTTTGTACACTTACAGTTTTTTTTTTATTATTATTATTATTTATTTTTAAAAAAATCTAAATGAAAAATATAGCAACGGTGCATTTGGATTTTGTAAGAACAAAAGGAAAGCAAAACTTTGCCAAAGTGAGCAAATCTTGGGATGCTTCCCTCTGGTGTTGCTTCAGCCAATTTGCTCATTACATTTAACTCGTCAGTAAATCTTTCACTAGTAAGTCTTCTTTTGCGTCCCCTCCACAAACCGCCACTTTAACATGGTGGAGGGATTTGAGTTCTCAAGTGATCCTAGGAGCTACACTGTTTGAGGCTTTGCCCCTGGTAGGGTCTCTCATGGCAGACAGGTCCTGGGTGAAGAGCAAGACAAACGAGTGCAATGTGGTTTGGGTTGCAGTCTGTCAGGTAAATTCACCTAAACACTAAAGAAAAATGCAGTGAAAGACCGCACCAACAAGCAAAGTTTTTCTTATATATAAGGGAGAGACAAGAATGCTGGGAAGAAGCCACCATGCTTTCTCTTGAAGGACTGTTCTCTTCTGCTCTCTTTTATTGAAAATTCCAGTGGGAGGATACAACATTCAAACAGAGGAACATAGTTGAAAAGTTCATTAGGGGTGTCATATATTTAACCTTTTGGGGAATGTTTTCAGTTACAACTGCTAAGGACAGTGTGTCGTAAAACCCCCTCATCCTGCTTTGGGGAAGGAAACAGGTTATAAAACAGAGAACAACTGGCAAAAAGAGGTAAAAAAAAAAGGTATATTAACTATTCCTTGAGTTAACATTTCGAAACACATTTAAACAATGAAAAATAACAAAGAAGTTCTGTCACACAGGTGAAGCCAGGTGCCTCGGTGGCCCAAATCCTGGTGTTGAAACTTGGCTTCTGGGACAGCGAACATCACCTCTCTGGGAGGGAAGGAGCCTGAGTTTGTGTGAGAGGTTGAGTGGTACTGGGTAGATTTAGTTGGGTCAACTCCACGCACAGTCATAGCTCTGAAACTGAGTCCCTCGAGAGATTGGACTCTCGACCACTGGAGTTGCACATGAGAGCCGGCAGGCCTGTGTTGGCTTACTCGTGAGCCCCCAGCTTAACTGCCAAGTGTTAGAGTTTACCCCGGTGGACGAGGTCATGTCCCTTTGCATTTGGGTAGGGGACAGGTCTCTGACTGTGGTTTTGGCTTAAGGGTGTCAGGATCCAGCCGCCCAGCTCCACCTGTGATCATCAGAGGGACCAACTCACTCCTGGCTCTCCCCAACTTCTCCTCAGCTGTTTCTCATCAGTTATCCACTCTAATCCATATTAACCCCACTTGGACTCTGTTCTGTGCGAAGTTTTGTTTGCACTGCATACAATTCTGAGCACTTACCTTCCTTGTTGCCTACTCGTTGACCCTTGCCTGTGTTATTGTGTCCCGTCTCGCTATGTGCCTTCAACTCCTGTCTGGTTCTTGGACACTGTTTTTGCTTCTGCCCTTGTCTGTTCTGTTTTTGCCGGATTAAATCTTCCTGCTGCTGCAAATGGATCTGACCGCCTCTGCATCTTCGTCTCACACGTCACAAAGGGCTCTAAGGTTTGGAGTACCTTTGTGTATCTCGAAGGGGTACTAGAAAGTCCCCCAACGGGGGACTCCATTGCCCTCCTAGGAGATTTCAACGCTCACTTGGGCAACGACAGTGACATGTGGAGGGGCGTTATTAGCAGAAATGACCTCCCTGATCATACTGTGAAACGTTCTCTGAGGGTCTACTGGTCACGTCTGGCTGTGCCCTCCATCAGAGAGGTCTTCAACTCACATCCAGGAGAGCTTCAAACAAGAACCGAGAGAGGCTGGTGATATTGAGTCAGAGTGGACCATGTTCTCCATTTCCATAGTCTCTGTTGCTGTTTGGAGCGGTGTTTGCAAGGTCTCTGGTGGTTGTCATGGCGGTAATCTCCGAACCCGGTGGTGGACGCCAGAAGTAAGGGAGATTGTCTAGTTGAAGAAAAGTCGTATAAAACCTGGCTGGCTTGTGGAACACCAGAGGCAGCTGGCAGGTATCGGCAGTCTAAGTGAGCTGTGGCCTGGACTTTTGAGGAGGCAAAAACCTCTGTCCTGGGAGGAGTTCGGAGAGGCCACAGAGAATGACTGTTGACCTTTAAGAGATGCTGGCAAACCAATAGGCGCCTTACGAGATCAAAGCAGTTTTCTACAGGATAGTTGGAGGCTGAGTCCACTGTCAGCCCAGATTTGATCATGAGACGCAACTTCTGAAATGACAAGGGACTTACACCAGTTGACCAATCACAAATGAAACTTTTCTACACACATATTGTTTTAGGCTATATTTTCAAGAATTAAACAAGTTTATTTTAAATTGTCAAATGTTGCAAGGACCAACAGTCAGCCCTTTTTAAAGCCCCATTTGTTCTAGTAAACAGCCAAAAAAGTTGTTTTACTGTTGTTACCCTTTAACCAGGGTTCCCGTGGTTTTTAAAAGTTTTAAAGGCATTAAATTAAATACTGTCTATAATTGCTAAACCTCTGCACGGTAGGCTTGTCTTTTCAATCACACTTACATGCAGGTTTATCCTAAACTTGAAGCTAATTCTCCTAGTGGCAGAGGCAAAACTTGAATGATTGTGTAAACTCTTAGTTTTATAATTTGGACCAAAATATGGTTCCATAGGGTATGAAATACATTTTTGTGATTTTGCCACAAGTAGTCTTGTTGCCATAATAGTGGGGAGTGAGTGTGTGTGAGTGAGTGAGTGAGTGAGTGAGTGAGTGAGTGAGTCAGTGAGTGAGTGAGTGAGTGAGTGAGAGAGAAATTGGAGGATGACTATAGGGGGGGGGGGGGTAGAATCATAAAACAACAGGCAACAAGAGGCTGGAAGTTAAAATCAGTCAGGTGTGAATGCTTTTCTAAAATAGACGGGTCCTTTTTGAAAAGTTTAACACAGCGTTTGTTTACGTTGCTCTTTATTTTCTGTTCATCCACTCCATACACACATCTGGTCTTGTTTGCTTTGCAACCCCCAAAATCTGTCCTATTTTATTTTTCTTTTTTCCATCTCATTTAGTGTGAAATGTCTCTGTACAGCTCGGGCTGGCTGTAAATGGAGATTATCAATGTAACTTTGTTGATGTACAAGTACAGTACCGCCCACAGTAGCAATTTCCATCCCCATGTAAGAGAAACTGTCATGCTCTTCACGACCCACGTGAAAAGCAGATTTGAGTACAGGAATAACAGTAGTTTCAAAGTGCTCTGATCCTGCCAAAAGAAAATCCTCAACATGACATGCCATAAATCCAGTGATCTTACATTCCTTATTCTGCCAGGAAAACACTACAGGATCAACTTGCGATCTTTTACCACCAGTGTTTAGCAGGAGTTGTTTGACTTTGTTGTACCAATGGAGAGATGCGTCTGCAAGTCCACAAACACATTTCTTTAGTTTCCACAAAACATGGTCCAACCCTGCTTCAGGTGGGGGTGAATGTAAATGTCTCTGGATAGCTCCATTCCCTGCAGAATTGCCGACTTAATGTCCATAGAATTAACTTTCCATTTGTTCTGACAAATGACAGCCAACAGCAGTCTGAGGGACTCTGAGGCACATGGAGGAGAATCCTTTTGTAACTCATGAGTGTTTGCTTCTTCAAAACCTCTTGCCACAAGGCGAGCTTTGGGGACAACACCATCTGCAGTTTCTTTCAGTGTACACACCCACCTAGTAGAAATACATTTTTGACCATTATCTGCAACCTCTTCATAAACGCCATTGTCCATGCACATTAATCATACTATTTTTTTGCCATAAGAGCCCAGTCAAGAGCAGTCTGCCAACTGCATCCATTTTCTTTTCTGACTTTCAGAAGAATCTCAGTTAACGTCATGTTATGTATCCTGCTGTAGTCTTTGTTTCAATGTTGAACATTTCTGCCATGCTTCTGACTTCCTCATTGTTGAACTCTCCACCGTTGTCTGTGTAAATCCGCTTTGGGGCACCATGAAAACGTATCCACAAGTGGATGAAGGAATTGATGATCTCTGAGGGTTTCTTGGTTCTCACAATGTTTCCTGCACTGAAGTGTGTGAAGTGATCAATGATGTGGAGATACCAAAAGCCCGGCTCCAGCTGGTGCAGATCCATTGCTACTGTTTCATTGTATTCTGATGCCATGGGTAAACCAACAGCAGGTTTGGGTTTGGTCTTTTGGTGTTTCTGACAAATCTCACAGTCATCAATGATTTGTTGCAAAATGACCAGGCAATCTTTGTCATTATTTCCAGAGCTTTAAATGAGTCTCTGCAGCCTGTCTGCAGAAGCATGGCCAAACTGTTTGTGAAGTTTCAGGAGCATTTTTTGCTTCTCTTTTGGAGACATGTCTGCTGTAACAACAAGAACTTCATTTTCAATACAGCTCACCTCTGCAGTCTCATCTCTGATGTCCACACAATAGTGTCCAGAACTGGTGAGCCCAAGGGGTATTTGTTCTTTGAACATAACAACTCTGTCATTCTCCACGTGCAAAACAGTTTCTGCTCTTTTTAAAGAGATTTTACTCAGCAGCAAAGGAACATCAGCTTGCACAATTTCACTTTCAATGTGGCATTTTGTTTTCCCAATTCTTGCTGGGAGCTTTAGCTTTCTGTTTGAATACACCATTTGACCGTCTCCAAACCAAAAAGGCCTGCAACTTGGAGACTCTGTTTGCATCATTTTGTGTATTTGACTTTGGTTCAAGTCATTCATGTAAGTCTCCAGCCATTTTTCACCACAAACAGTACGTGTGCATGCAGTGTCAATGATGGCTGATCTTTGTGATTCAGTTAGAAAAATCTCTAACTCTGTCATCATTACTTCATTCATCTTGTGTGAATTTTATGAGATTTTGTGTTGAGGGGATTTGTGCCATGCTGCAGTTTCCGCTGTCTGGTCTGTGATAAGCCGCTGCTCCCTTTTAATTTTTCCGCTGGTCTTTGGTTTGTTGAAAAAAACGCATCTTGTATATCATTGCTTTTACTGGTTTTTGTGGTTTTTCTTCCAAAAATTGGCTTTAATGCAGACTTCATGGATGCAAAAGTTAAGTCTGTGCTTACCTGCTGTTCTCGTCAAGACAGGCTGTGTCAAGAGGTTTAAACGCCAAAACAGCGTCAGGCAGAGTCATGTCGTACTTTTTCATACGATTGTATCTTTGTTCAAACTCGATTATGTAATCCGCCATGGACATTGCTCTTTCTGTAGATATTGTATCAAAATGAGAGTATGCTTCATAAGCTCTGTCTTTTTCTTCTCTTAAAAATATTGTGTCCAGTTTTGCAAGCAAAGTTTCCAAACCATTATCTTTGTTCAGATCCTCCGTGGATTTTTCCAAAGCCGTTTCTCTGGCTCGCCTTTCAAGCCCCAGTGCCACAGCAAACGCCTGTTTCTTTTTATCCAAGTCCGTAGCAAGTCTCCACATGCTGACTTCATTTTTCCAGCCCTCGTTTGATCGTTTCGTCCAACTTTGGCGGTATTCCAAAGTTGGTAACCATCCTCTGCTACCATGAAAAGTCTAACAAACACGACGTTTGTTTCCGTTGCTCTTTATTTTCCGTTCATCCACTCCATACACACAGTAGGCGCCAAAAGAGCACAGCAACTCAACACCCTCTTTGTGCTCTTCTCATCTCCAAAACCAAAAACTTGCGGGAAGTCACAACAGGAAGTTAACACTTTTCACTCACTTAGATGTTACAAACATACCTGTTGGCTTCAAGAGTCTTAAAATACAAACTTGTCATAGTGTACACAATACAACTACAGTTCACACGCACACTTATGCATACAAATCAACACAAGTAAACCCTTTAATTCTGTCATGTAAACTAATGCAATGGAGAGCTGACATGTTGTGAGTGTTTATATTTTATGATGGAATGTAAAAAAAAGAGGCTGAGTCTCCCCACTCACCCCCACACACACACACACACACACACACACAAAGCGGTGACAAGGACCCTTCCTATACCCGTACTACAGGGAGAAGATCCACCTGACCAGGCGATCCGGCCAAACACGCAGACCAGGGTCTGCAGACTGTTACAAGAGGCCCCCAACACCAGAGATAATTGAAGTACGGGAGCACAGAGTGCAAGCCCAGGGCAAGATATCCGCCACCAGGAGTTTCAAGCACCCCTCCACCCTCGAGAGCCCAAGGTCCGAGCCATGGCCCCCAAGGGAGACCCACCTCCAAGCTACAGGCAAACGCCCACCCACCCAGCTGGAGATCCAGGAGAGAGCGCAGCAGAGGCCAGCCAGCCCCACCTAGAAGAGGGACGACCAGAAGAGAATTGTAAACATAGTCTGACCCACAAACAGCCACTCCCACATGGTAGGCATCGCCCAGAGCAGTCTTTATCTTTAATATTTAATGTGCAAAAGAATCCCAGAGTCTTCCGTCATCTCAGCACCTTTGAGCAACAGACGTTTAAAGAATGGAATGAAGAATGAAGAAAAAAAACAACATGGTCTGTCTGTATTTGTCTATAATGCATATTTATTACAAGGACAAATCAGTAAACAGGTTCTGTGGTGGACCTGATGTGCTATAGAAAGCTAAAGCTACAAGTTTTCATCTCCTGACCCTAAATGGGAAGTTAACAAAAATAAAACATAAAAAAGTATTATCCTATTCATGATCCTACATGAAAAAATGTACTAGCATACTCAATAAGGTTCAATTTCATCACAACTCTAAACAAAATACTGCAGTAGTGTCTGTGAGAATGCAGGAGACTAACATACTGGTTATTTTCCACCTATTTGCTGGCAAGCACTGTGCAGTGAAAGATGATCCTTCAGCCACTGCCAAACACAGTCATGTATTTATTTGTGCAATAAACTTGAATTTAGATTCAAAATATTGTAAACCAAACATGTGACTTAGAGAATAATATCTAACTTTCTCCAAACATAGCACGTAGTAAATCCTTAAACAAACGTGAACGGTCCATAAAAAAGGCTCATTGGCCAAACAGAGTTGTCAAACAAAAAAAATTTATGCACAGAGTGTCCAACAACAAAAGATCGCTTGGGTTCAGATCAGAAGAGCCGTTCCTACCAAACATGCACCTCCAAGTGCTACTGTCGTTGCCCACATGGGCATTGAAGTCCCCCAGGAGGATGATGGAGTCTCCCGTTGGGGCACTTTCCATTAACCCTTCAAGAAACACTAAGAAAGCCAGGTACTCCAAACTGCTGTTTGGCCCATAAGCTGAAACCACAGTCAGAGACCTGTCCCCTACCCGAAGGAGAAGGGACACGACTCTCTCGTCCACCGAGGTAAACTCCAACACTTGGTAGCTAAGCTGGGGACTTACGAGTAAGACCACACCAGCCCACTGCCTCTCACCATGAGCAACTTCAGTGGTAGAGGGTCCAACCCCTTTTAAGGGTCTGAGTTTCAGAGCCCAGACTGTGCGTAGAGGTGAGCCCAACTATATCTAGCTGATACCTCTTGCCCTCTTGCAAAAGCTCAGGCTCCTTCCCTCCCAGGGACGCTAAGTTCCATGTTCCAAGTTTATTCTCATGTATGCTCGTATATTCACCGGAACTTTGTCTTTGTATTCCGGCCAGCCATTTCTTACAAGTTCAATGTTAGCTTGCTGTCTTTGGCTGTGGCTCTTCTGATGCTGTCCATTTGACTTTAAGAGGCAGTAATGCTTTGTAGTACAGTAGCCATGTAATACTATATCTCACTTTGCTTATCTGTTGGTTCTTGTGACTGAGGGCAACGTGACAGGGTGTCTGCAACAATAAGGGTTTTGCCTGGCACATAGACAACCTCTGAGTTGTACCTCATGAGCCGCATGAGAAAGCGTTGACATCTCAGAGGAACATCATCCAAGCTACTGTTGTTCACAAGAGACACCAAAGGTCTGTGGTACTTGTGTGGTTTGAATTGCCTCAGGTTAGAGCCTGAAGCAATCCAAACCACACAAGTACTTATCAAACTTCTCACAGGCCCACACACTAAACATTCCTTCTCAATTTGAGCATACTGAATTCCGGCCTCTGACAGGTAACAGGAGCCATAGGCGACTGGCCTTCTCCTCTCCATGCAATTGAAGCAATACAGCGCCTAGCCTGTAACTGCTGGCGTCTGCGGAAACAGTTGTAGGCTTTGCAACATCATTGCCAAGAACTGGGGGTGTTGTTAACATGCTTTTGATGTTCCCGAATGCTGACTGTTGTGAGGGGCCCCAGGTCCAGGCATTCTTTGTTTTTAGTAGATCAAAATGGGGTCGTGAAATGTGCATGAAATTTGTTCTACGTATTTGATCCATCTCCTGGAGAAGCAGTGAGCAGCAGTAACAGCTGCACTCAAGAACCATTTGATTCTTTAATCCTAAATAACCGTAACTCTAACCTTAACCCTTCCTCTAGGTCCATCCAGCCAAGAAAAAAGTTCAGCACTGGCTGCATGCAGTTTGAAAATTACGTGTGAAAAGACACTTTTTTTCTAAGGTGTTGCTGGATAAGCAAAGTGTTACGGATAAGCAATATTGTGTTACAATAGTTGTGAAATTGCAAACAAGCCTGAAGAGAAATGATGCTCAGCTCAAGACACGTTAATGGTTAGTGTGTTTTAAACTGGATCATAATATCCTGTCACAGCTGTCACAGTGGATTTATCTCAATATTAAACATTGAATAAAAAGCTGTTTACTGTTATTACTTTTCTTGCTTTGAAAGAGTAAAAACCGAGAGGCACCCAGCTGCAGATGAAATGGACATTAAACGTGTTTAATGACACAGACTCAAACATGGTTGCCTTTGGATCTGCTGAAAAACAAAGTTTCAGGAGGTCTTTCCAGCCATTTGCTACCTCCCTCTGGAACATCTCATTAAAGTGCTCATAAATATTATATTCATCAAATCAAACTCAAGAACCATCCTGCTGCAGCATTGATATCAGCCTACCATTTATAAGACCAAGTTTTCTTCATGACTCCATCATGCATATAACAATAAGAACTTGAGAAGACCACCAGTTTAAAAAAAAAAAAAAAAAAAAAAAACTTTATTTGTGATGTTCGGAGAAACCAAAAAAAAACACCCCAAAACAAGGTAACAGTACAACAGCTATCACAAACATGTAAAAGTAAACATCATCAATTAACTGCTGAAAAAGAATAAAAACAAAATGAAGTTAAAAACTTTAAAAAAATGCTGCCTTTACAGGAGAATATCCACCTGCAGTCTTGTCTTTCCCTTTCATTGAATGATGCTTTTTAGGAACTGGACAAGCTAAGAAATGTTCCAATCATACCTGGCGACACTCCAAAGAACGCATTGCTTTGTTTTCTACATTCCAAGTGAAATGTTGACCAAAATCACCAAAAAATTACTTTCACAAACCACATTGATAGTTCTTCTTACCTCTGGTAAGCATGAAAAACAATTTCCAGAAACAGGATCACCCCTTTCCTTATCAAGACAATAACTCCTGTGGCTTCCTCAATGCCACTCAATATCTGACAAAGCTGATAAAAGAGGCAAACATCATAACAAATGATGTATAAACACATACACATGACTGATGATATTTTATTTTACCTGCTGGTCACTTAAAATTTGAGTTTTTCTTGTTTTTGTTTTTTGGCTCCAAGCAACATATCTACTTTAATGTTATTTTTTAGGTTTTCTCTGTTTTGCTATCTTTGTCTGTGCCTTTTGTACAACAGGTTGGAAGTTCACAATCTTCCCATAAAGCTATCACATTTTCACAGGCAAAAGATGCTTGGTAAACCACATATTTTTAAACAGAATTTTTTTACAAAATACATGCTTTATTAGAAACAACATGGGCAATTGAATAAATTTTTAAAAAGCATTTGACAATTGGTGCAGTAGTATAAAACTCAGTAAGTTAATTAAACATGTTAGATAATGTAAGGATACTCGTTGAAGAGCCATACATATCTTAAAATGATTTGAAAATATGATGTGAATAATTGGTGCAATTAAACATATTGCTTTATGTAATGCACTTAATAATACACCTTTCTATAGGTTTTCTGTTAAACAGTAAAGGGTATTAGGTCATAGCCCTACTCTGTAGGCTATTATAATGGTAATTACAAATATGTTGTATATTCATTAGTATTAGCAAAGCATTACTAAGATCATAAAATAAAAGTTGAGAAGTTTGCGCGGTGAAAACATCTATGAAATCAATAATAACAAAACATTTACATGTAATGTATGACATACCACGTCGCAACCTGTCATGTTTCGTGTTTTTTTTTTTACTCTGCTGTCTACTGTACAACACAGCAACACCAATCAAAAATCAGTAGCGACACCTATGGACACAAAGAATATAACACCTCCAATACTCTACATACATAACTGATGATGAGAAACTAATAAAAAGGTAGAACTCAATGACAAAACAATAACTTCTTACAATGAAAACCAAACTAAAGCTTTTTTCTTTTTTTTTTCCCTTAACTACAAGTGAAAGATTTATGACTACAAGTGATAATTTGGGTGAAAACTGGCTCGTTCTGGACTTTTAATTAAGTAGCTAATGTCTCTATTGACTTTTGAATCATTCAAATAGAAGAAATTAGCGTAAAAAATCCTACAATTTATACAATTTATGAGGCATTGTTCGTTTAAATTACCATCTTCATGAAATGTTTTAGGGAGAAAATAACAGGTGTTATATAGACAATTATTAACATACTCCTAACTTAGGTTTTGTCACCTCTACAAGAGCCGAGGTCAGACGTCTTTCCTAAAACAAACTACAAACGAAAAACCATTTCCGCTTCCGGTAATCAGAGGATATGTGTCCGCCATGACGGATCCATCTGCCATGACATGTCTGCAGCTGGGCGTCTCTTGTTCACACAGCAGTGAAAAATGTTTCCCCTTGACACGTTTTTTTCATCACTGTAAGAGCGTTGAGGCAAATAATTAATGCTACACTACTCAAATAGGTAAACATACGAGCCTAATAAGCAGTAAATGAATGTCATTCCTTAAAAACAAAACAAAACAAAAAAGACAGCTTTTACATACACTGCAATCAAAATGGTTTTATTTTGAAAGCCGTTTTTACAGGAAGAGACGTTTTACGTAAATTTCCTATCTGGCGTGAGGTAAATGAGTTGGCCAAGCTTGTTTTTAAGCTAAACTTACATTTTCTATGAATAGTATTAAGAACGCCGTCATCGTAAAGACCAAGGAGACACACAGGAAGTGACCTTTATTTTATTTAGACCACGTCATGACGTCAGACTTTCTAACGAACTCCGAGAGTAGAAGCTCGGTGAGAACAGCTGCTAACAGGAGTTAGCATCACACATCTCCTCCGCGGCTGACTGCCCTGCCGGCCTGTACACGCTTCAGCCCGCGGTTCTTCCCGGCGAGAATGAACTGGCTTTTCTCCGCGTCGAAAGGCTCCGGGCCGCTGCCTGTGAGCAGCCTCCAGCAGCAGAGACAGCGGCAGATCGAGTCGCTCAAAGCCGCTCACCCCAGGTAGCATGAACCGGCCGGAATCCAGCCTCCCGCTGGGGATTCACAGAAACGATGGCTCATTCTTGTGTTTTTGTCATTTGACTATGTTTGCTATTTGATTAACAAAACACGAATTGATTTAAAGTTCAACTAGCGGTCTGACTCAAAGCTAAAAGCAAACTTTTTCTCCTGGTTTTTGGATTTTAATCAAATAAAGGGTCTGAGGGCAGGAAGGTTCTCATTAGTTATGTTCAACTGTATGTTCAACTGATGCAGCCAGTTTTAGGATGACTGCTGTATTTATAGCTCGGACTGGTCATGCAGCAGATCCATGACTGGATCCGGATCGATCCACTCTTGGTCACACGTGGAGTTTGAGGATAATCTTGTTATTCCAGATTAAAGTCTTAGCTTTTGTTTACTAGACTGTTCTCATCACAGGGAGCGTTTTATTGTCTATATCAACCCTCAGTTACTGCCCCTAGAAACAAATCACTAGTTTAGTCTGCTGCTTTATCGTTGTCTCTTTTTTTCTGAAATGTAAACAAGCATAATCCCTTCAGTGTGTAAATAATTATTAAATATTTCAATGTGTTCACTCTCTGTGCTGGGAAACTGTACAATTCCACTTAAATTCTGTAGGATTTTACAAATTAATTTGGCCAATAAATGTTTTTTCTACCATTTATACTGCATGTGTGCCTTGACTGTTGACAGGAAACTAGTGGACCAACTACAGAGCACAAGATCAGAAAGGGGTTAATGAATGAAATGAAAAGGGTCACAATGAATCAATTAATGTTTACAATTACAAATTAATTCTCTGTTAGAGAAGTTTCAGAATCATTTCAGAATTTGTAACATAACTGCCTGTTGGTCCTTCCAAAAGCACAGCCCATTATTTTATTGCTTTCCAATAATCTGAAACAGCATTAGATCAGCATTTAAACGTCACAGTCTTTATGAGTAACATACAATAAATACAACTTAAGAAGCTGTGTCCACATCAAATGAAAGATGCTGTTGTTCAATGTTTACTGTTTAAAGGCCCCTGTTACATAGGAGAAGATTAAAATACTCTCCAGATCCAGAGAAAAGTCTAGTGTGAAAACCTTTATAGCTGCACTGCTTTCGTTGTCCCCAATGTCTGATCTTTTATCAATTATAATTAATCTGTAATCATTCATCACTGGAGAAAAAGTTGCTGTCTTTTTATAAGTCACTTTCTAAACCTATATTTACAAATCTTACACTGACACAAGCAATAGTTTAAAAGGAAATGTCTTTCTTTAATAGTTTATCATTATTAAATCACTGTTTGTATATGTTTTCCTCTCTGATCCAAATGTGTCTAATTTATCAAGAAATAAGACCAGGATTTGTATTCTTTGTCCACAGTGTTGCAGAAATCCAGAAGGATGTGGAGTATAGAATACCATTCACAGTCAACAACTCCACCATTAGTGTCAACATGTGAGTACATCCTGGACATAAACATTAATTCATCCACGTGGGCGTGGCCACAGTGAAGCTAAGCAAAAATACAAGAGTCTGTCATTGATGAAATAAAATAATGTCATCAGCAAAACAGAAAATCTGCAGTCCTCACAGTTTACAATAAAATTCAGAAAAAAAGCCAGAAAACAACAAGAGGAAAATGCTACAAGAGCTTTAGTCTTTCTACAATATGGAGCTGGGTTAAAGAAAAATGAATAATAAATATAAAATTCACATAACTGACAAATTTCCTATTTTTTTTAATCAAATCTATGAATCGCTTTTCCTTTTGAGGGAATCTAAAAGAAAAAAAGAAAAAATGCTTTAGTTTGGTTTTTATTGTGAGAAGTTATTGTTATGTCATTGAGTTCTACCTTTGTTTAGTTTCTCATCATTAGTTATGTAAATGTTTTATTACCAATTAAACTTGTTTGTGTTTATCAAAAATCTTCCATGTGCTTTCCTTCACCAGCAGTATTTGAAATGGGACCAAAACCTGTTTTTGAATTTGCTTCTAATGGATTTGTTTAGCACCTCACTGGTATCACTGATTAGGAAGATCTCAGCTTTAGAACCATTTAAATACCATTTAAAACCATTTAAATATGTTCCAGAAATGGCGTTGGCTCATTAGAAACATGGATGTCAAGTCTGCTCAGAACATTTCTCACAAATGAATTCACCTGCCTTTTTTCATCTTTGCTTTTCCAGTTTGCTGCCACAGCAGTTCCCACAGGAAAAACCAGCGGTTAGTGTCTACCCCCCTGTGGGGCATCATTTAGTGGACAGCAATAATGGAACCATGATCTCAAGTCCTCTCATCACAAATGTAAGTGCTTCCAAATATTTGATGTGGTGGAGTGGGACTGCCTTTCTTTTCCATTACAGATTTGGCCTCGGGAAAATAGTGAGTTAGTTTTAGTCTCGCCACAGGTCCTCGTAGGAAACGATGGTTAAAATCTCATTTTTTTCCACGTGCATTAATATAGAGCTGTCTTTAAAATCCTCTTTTGTTTGCCATAGCACTGAAGCCTTGGTGTGCTACTGTACCTTCAGGTGCTGTTTTTTTATCACGATCAAAGACTGTGATAGTAGTAGTTGCGGGCCATCAAAAATAATTAAACAATTAGAAACATTTATTTAAAAAAATGCAGTGAGCAAATATTCAACCTAACCATGAAGTATGTTACTTGATTGATACGCAGAAAGGTCAATCGAACATCTTCTGAGACAAACGTGACTGCACATGCGTGTTTAATTATACTGAGCGCACAGCAACGGCACATTTGCCCGCTATTTTCTGACCCAGCCATCCTGCCACGGCGACTGCTGTCAGCTCCGTTGTCCTGAAGCACGTACTTCTCAAGATGTGCAGACCAGGGGCCTGCGCTCCGTGTGCTCTTTCGCAGTTGTACAACCCAGCCAGGCCATCCTCGCCACCCATTGGAAAGCTAGGCTCACATGCGCTTGGCCTCCTGAGGAGACCTGGATGATCCCGCTAAAAGCATTTGCTTGTTTCATAGATTATGGGAAAAAAAATAAAAAAGATTGCCAGATGTGAAGTTTTACTTCTATCTTCAGAAAGGCATGAGGGTTCAGTGTCAGACTCCTAACCATGGATATACCTTAACTTGTAGATGGATGCACCTTATTTTTCTCCACTGGCCCAAGGTCATTCACTCAGATTTTAAACATATACAGAAACCTTGTAATGTTTTTGGTTCTCTGCACATCGCACATGACAACAAGTCTCACACGGATCTGATTCAATAAGGGGCAATGAGGCAAAATAATAGGGAAGCTTTGATCATGTTGTAATCTTGCATATTCATCTGAATCCATTTAATTCAAATAATTGTCTGATTCACAAATAAAATCTGCTTTTCCTAACACATCTGTATATTTAAGCAATGTAAAATGAGAATTTCACATTATTTTATGTATTATAAAGAAATTTAATAAACAACAAAAACAACAAAAAAAAGACCCCTCTCACCCTCTGCACATGGTACTTCACCCCAAGCGTCTTCTACCAGAGGCCTGGGAGCTTGAAGGTCCTGCAGTATCTTAGCTGTTTCTTGCTCTGCCCGTTTCTGGACTGAGATGTCTGGGGTCTTTCCAGGGATCTGCTGTAGACACTCCTCCAGTTTGGGGGTTACAGCCCGAGTGCTCCAATGACCACGAGCACCACTGTCACCTTCACCTTCCAAGCTTTCTCCAGTTCTTCTCTGAGTTCCTGGTATTTCTCCAGTTTCTCATGTTCCTTCTTCTGGATGTTTCCATCTCTTGGTGCTGCTACATCCACCACAACAGCTTTCCTCTGTTCATTATCCACCACTGCAATGTCTGGTTGGTCTGCCATTACTATCCTGTCAGTACGTATGTGGAAGTCCCACAGGATCTTTGCTCTCTCATTCTCTAACACTTGTGAAAGTGTTTCCCATTTTGACTTTGGGGTGGGGCTGGGCTAAAAAAACAATAGCCATCAATATCGCGATAGTACTTTTTCTTGGTAGTAAATTTAGCCTATTGCAATAGACTTCTATTTTGAAGGGCCCAAAATTAACATTTGCCAGTTGCAAGCATTTTCTCTTCTTTGGTGAGTACAAGTTAGTGGGTTTGTCACCACATGTTGAATAAATGTTTGGTTAAACTTAGTCATGTTTATTAGCTCTTTTATTGGGGATTTCTTTTCATCTATCCTCTTCCTCCGTCTGCACGGGTAAACAGGTAAACAGAACACCCATGATGGCAGACACATCACCCACCCCCTCGTTCATTTCACCTGTATAGCGTATTGTTTGGCTAATGAAACAGCAGAATATGTGGAGATTCCTAACAGGATCCAGTCAGAACTGGAGAATAAAGCTGCTTCACTTAAAGCAGCAACAGACAGATTAATAAAATGTGTTGATTTGGAGACAGCGCTGTTGTTAGACACTGATGCTATGATGCTAGCTTGTTAGCCGCTAATGCTATGATGCTAACCAGCTGTCCTGTGTGTTCTTTGGTTTAAAGTCGGACAGTATTTCCATGGACTGGCCTTTAAGGCGGTGGATAAATACAACAAGATGAATTCATAGTTCATTCATAAAAACTGTATTTTCTAAATAACAACAGAATTGAATCCACTGTTTTAGCAGCGTCTGTGTAGCATATTAGAGTCTGTGTTACACTGAATACTGTGACCTGTCAGATGTTTTGTTTAACCCTCCTTAAAGCTGCAGCTTTAATGCCAATAATGATATATAATGACAATAACCCAAAACATGATACTGTTTTCAGGCATTTTTTGTTCTTATTTGTAATAACATGTGATCACCTGGAGGCAGAATCGGGAAATCTCTAATAAATCTGTCCTTGTTTTCTAAGCATGTTTGAATTTGAGTTTACAGTTAGATGTAGAGTAAAGATGAGTTTACACAAACATTTACTGTCCATGTGGTGACTTATGGAGGTTTAGGAGGGACAATATTAAATAAATATAAACACCATGAAATCATTAAAAGTGTCATTAATTATTTAAAATTGGAAATCCATAAATAAAATTGGAAATCAAATAATGCATGTTTAAAATATTTGTGGCATTACAATACTAAAAATGCCATTAAAAAGCACATTTAAATATTTAATAACATATTTATTTATTTCATTGTCCAGTGTGGGCTGAAAGAGACAAATTGAAATAAATACTTTTCAATATGAAATAAATAAATAAAAGTTTAATTAATGATTTAAAATTGGCATTAAATAATTAGGTGTCATTAAATGTGTCAATATTTCATTAAAATTATTTTTTTCATGATTTAAGAAACATTTATTTTATGACATAATGAAACATTTCATGATCTGGGTCACACCCTTTCATTACGTTATCTATCAAACTCAGTGGGCGTGGCTAACTCAGATCAGGTGGGCTCCATTTCTCTGGTCTGGTCTAAACCTAATGGAGGCTTCAGTGAACTTTTATGATCTTTTTTAGCGGCATAGAGAGAATGTGAAAGCAGGACTCCTCATCTCATAAAACTCTGGAATGTAATGGTTTTGAAGGTTTTGTTTGGCGCCTCACATTTCCTTCTCTGGAACTCCGCGGTGCAGCCTACTTCCTCGTGGAGGATTGCTGGTTTCTGGCTCTGAAGGTGGACTCTCCAATTCTCCCTTGGTGGAAATGTGTGTGAGGAAATACATTTTCAAAAAAAAAAAGCAAAGCAACTTAAAGAGCTGTTGGGAGCCAAAATAGCTGTCTCTTTATAGTTATCCAAAAGAGCCGGATGTCTAAGAAGGGCAGAAATTCCCATCACTATTACACAAACACACACTCGTTACTCCATATCACTGTCATGAGAGGAATTAGGACTGCAAGGAGGTGTACAAGAAGAAAGTAGAATTGCACCATGGGAACCCAAACTCAAGGTTCGTATGGCAAGCAGCTAACAATTAACAATGGCAGCTTAACAGCAATCACAAGGACTGATGCCTCGCTAGCATATAACCATAACCACTTCTTCGCACGCTTCAACACTTCAAGGCCAGATACACCCTGGGTTCCCACCGACTCTCCAGCTCTCAACCCCTTACTCTCCAAGAACACCAGGTGAGGAGTGTACTGAAAGATGTGAACCCTTGAAAGGCCGCTGTTCCAGATGGTGTTCTGAGAAAAGTGCTCCACGCCTGTTTGTGCTAACGAGTATTTACAACACTTTCTTAGCACTGGCCACTGTCCGACCCTCCTTAAAAAGCAGTCACCATCATTCCGGTCTCAAAGAGAGCAGCCGCTAAAGATAGTAATGACTACAGACCGGTTGGACTAACATCTGTGGTTATGAAGTGTGTTGAAAGGCTTGTTCTGCTGCACATAAAGTCCCTCCTCCCCCTGAACTTTGACTCGTATCAGTTTGCCTACAAGCGACTCCACTTCCTATGAACTCTACTGAGAAACCATGTAGAGAAGAAACTGCTGGTGTCCTTCTATCGAGTCGTCATAGAACCAGTGCTGATGTACTGTGTGTTTATTTGGTTTGCTGCTTGCTCTGCTGCGGTCAAGATGGTCCTGCAGAGGGTAAATCCTAAAAATAAACAGTGACTTTTTCCAAAAATCGCTGAACTTATGTATTTTCAGAGCTATTGAGCATCTTTATCATGATTTATGTTTCTATAAAAAAATTGATCATAAAAGAATTAATAAAATATAATGAAGAAAGACTTTCTCCCAAAATATTTATTGTAACATGAATATGGTGACAAGAATTCATTCACTAGCGCATATAAATGTAAACATTTATTTTTGGAGATTATTGATTTTTTACTGAATGGTCTTTTCTTGAAGCTTACACTTTTCAGACAGTCCTTGGCAGCCATCTCGCTGCCGTGTCTCCATCTGCACCTTGAAGAGAACACTTCTCATTAAAAGGCATAAAACTCATCTTTTTTTCCCTTTGAAATGCACTTGTAGGTCACTCTCACAAACCTTGTCTGGGAAAAAAAATAAAAAAATGATCAATATAAAAACCGGGGTTCATATGTAATGTTGCATTTTATTCACTATTAAAGGCTCACTGTGAATTTCAAAATTTTAGCAGTTTGAACAGGAAAATTTAACACAGTAATCATTTTTAGTACCAACCACTATAGTTGTAATCACACAGACAAATGGTAATGGCTCTTGATATAAAACTGCTTAAAAGCAGCCACAGTCTCTTGGCATATTAGACACAGAGTTGTTTCATGTTTCAATAAAAATATATGCCTGTTACCACTTGTCCTGGGAGCAATGGCCCTCGTTTTCAGCCTATCACGATCAAACAATTGTATACATGGTTCTTAGAAAGTGTGTGTGGGTTCCTTTTTCTAATAATTTGTACTTTTTCTGGCTCAGGTACCATGAGCCTTGGATTGTCAGACTGGTTTTGCTTATTTGATGTGAAGGAAGTTAGGCACATTTTAAAAAAAGATTTGGATAGACTCTCATTCACAGTTTAAAAAAATAATAACGAAACCTCCTCCTTCAGTGTTTTGTTGTGATGAATTGAAACCAGCTTGATGAAGAAAAAGAACCAAGCAGGAGATTAGGATTATTAGGAAGAGCTTTTCCGTTGGAAGAGTTTGTTGACATATCCAAAGCTTAAGTTTAGGATCTAAATGAAACTTTTCCTTTTTTTCTTACCTTGTTTTTATCATTTTTCTATCTTAAAAAAGAATGCAACTTTAAGGTAGGGTGTTACTTTGAAAGGAGCTGTTAGTACCGTTGAGGAAATATTGGTACCGTTGAGGAGAAGCTGGTACAGTTCAGATGTCTCTTGAGGTTGAGGAGATGTTTGTACTGTTGAGGAGATGTTGGTACAGTTGAGGAGATGTTGGTACAGTTGAGGAGATGTTGGTACAGTTGAGGAGATGTTGGTACAGTTGAGGAGATGTTGGTACAGTTGAGGAGATGTTGGTACAGTTGAGGAGATGTTGGTACAGTTGAGGAGATGTTGGTACAGTTGAGGAGATGTTGGTACAGTTGAGGAGATGTTGGTACAGTTGAGGAGATGCCGGTACAGTTGAGGAGATGCCGGTACAGTTGAGGAGATGCCGGTACAGTTGAGGAGATGTTTGTACAGTTGAGGAGATGTTTACTG